>NW_019091612.1:107274-137811 GCF_001949145.1 Acanthaster planci | reverse complement strand
ATGCCTCATGGTTCCTATGGGATGCCTCGTGGTTCCTATGGGATGCCTCGTGGTTCCTCTGGGATGCCTCGTGGTTCCTCTGGGATGCCTCATGGTTTGTATGGGATACCTCATGGTTCCTATGGGCTAAGATGTGCAAAATAGTCACTGCTTTTTACTTACAGATGCCCCTTGAAATTCCCAAGCACATGTGGAAAGCTGGCTACAATAAAAGTGCCCTGGACCAGAGATGAAACATTTTGATTGTAGAAGAAAAAACAAAGTTTAATAAGACTAGTAAAATAACAGTGGAAGGAATGAGGCTTTGAAA
Organism: Acanthaster planci; assembly: GCF_001949145.1. The sequence continues at coordinate 137,501 of NW_019091612.1, read as the reverse complement.
CACTGAGGGAATGCAGATGAGACAAAAAGGTAAAAAGAGAGAAATGCTTCCTCTCTTCACTAATGCAATTCTAACATTCTGAAGTCAAGAGCACTCTCCCTGACAAAGCCCACAAACTACATCCTGGTCTGAAGTTGCGAGCGCACAGCCAGTTATCGATGTGCTCTTTCTCCCCCGTCAATATCCAATCAGTGAGCTTGTCTCAGTAGGCCAACTCAGCCAACGTCAAAGCTCATTCATTTCCTATCCGCCCTCCCCTAGCAAGTTCAATCACATCGATTGTCACAACTGAGCCCTGACATTCCAGTATGGCCTTGGGCCATTTATGTAAGGACAACTTTTTTTAGAAGGAAATTTTCAATTTGTGGAAAGAATTAGTTTGCTGCTTTCAGGTAAAATCCCCACAATACCATTTTGGGTAAATGGTATTCTATACATGACTGTTATTTATTCATATTTAAGAGTATGGCTTGTTTATTTTTGACTCACAATTTAATTCTTAGATCAAAATTCTCAAGAATAGGCTGATAGGCATAACTTTGAAAGACAAGATAAGATTTTACAGCTTACTTATTACTGAATCATGTCCATTTATTTTCCAAAATGCCTTTTAGATGACTTACTAACGTTTAAGTCTGAAACTGTTCCACTGTTTTTATTTTAATGGTGCCAAAAAGCAATATGTGAACAAAATTGTGCAACATTATGTACATAAAATAACACGTTATTTATACAAAAAACAAGCTTTTAAACAGGATCCCTTGCATCAAATATCAAAAACATCTTCCTTTGATTTTTTCTCAGGGTGAGTGAATTAAAAAAGGGTTAATTTGGGCATTGATTAAAATATTTAACTGTACTGCATGTACGATCTCACTCGATATCAATACATGAATTTATTATTCTGACTCAAGGGAAAGAATCCCCCTACACTACAACCACATCCTAAGTACATCAAAAATATTTTGGCAAGACTTGCAGGGGTAGACTTGGTGCAAGTCAGGTCAGTACATGCAACTATTTATTTTTTTTCTTCAAGTGTGCATGTAGCTGTCATGTGATCTATACATCGTCCACATAAGTTTTTCCATTTGCGCAGGGACACTGGTTTCCTTATCACCAACTTACAGATAAGTCAAAACTCGGCCAGTTACATTCCACAAGTACAGCTTTGACAATGCAAGTTTGTGGACAGAACGCATGAGGACTTATCCTCAAGTCCACTGCAGAGGATGGCCAGACCACAAGGTCACACCATCCTCAGATCCCTGGGTGTAAGTGTCAGTTACTCCACCTCCTAAACCTACACCATGATCAATAACAACACTTTCTATTTGTGGCTGGCAAAGGATCGGGGCCAGCATTAGGTTACCTCTCTTGTCTTTTTATAGAAGCATTTGCATACAGTGCACCTAATTGAGTGAATGTAATGCAGAGACTGTTACAAACATAGGCTTGCCCCCTGCTGAGGTTAAAAGTAGTGACCCCTGGATGAATGAGGGCTGGGGAGGGTAATGTTTAGGGATACATTTCATTGTAATCTCCAGGGGCAGGTGATGATTACAAACATTGAGGTGAGAAGAGGTTAAAGTTGACAATACCTCAGACTGTTTTGTTGCCTTCAACATGTAGGGAAGTCAATCATGACGTTTTCTCCATCTTCATTCAAGATTCAAGTATTTTCACCCCCAAATCAAGTTTATCTGCTGATCAGTTCTCACTGAGAATCTGCATCATGCATGCAGCTGCATGCCTTTCATGCTCTATGCATATACAGGTGAGCCCCAGTAAAACTTTTGTGTTGACAAACTGCAGTGAGGAAGACACTAATCCCAGATCAATTTTTATTTCAACTACACTAAATAAGGCTAACTACAATGAGACAGAATAGTTTTACTTTCATCAATCACATACGAGGTCTATTTCTTGCACTTTAACATTTTTGGCACTTGTAAAACAAATTTTTAACTTATTTTTAAATCAAAGTGTTGTATGTGTTAACACTTGATGAAAACAAGTTGACATAAACTCCTGCCCAATTTTTGACATAAGTGCTCTTCCACTTAGTGTTTAGTGGAGAATTACCCCGAAATTAAAGTAAGCCAACCAATAAAACCATCCAACCAGCCACAAGTCGTCTATTTTAAAAGTGGACTCATGCCATGGTTTCATCTCAGGTTGTCTTTTCCCTGGCAAGGTTACCAACTGCCTGTCCACACTCAGCAGGGTTTGTGAAACTGGTAGCCCTTAGTGCTATCTAAGCCTATGTTCCCACTGCACCCAATGCATTGGATGAAATAGTCTTTTCAAGTATTAAGGATTTGTGAAATAAATTGCGGTTTGTAAATTTGGTACAAGCAAAACCTGCTGGTCCTGAGTAATTTTTGTCCACATATTGTAACAGCTGGACAGGTGGCTATGCATGTAGATGAGACACTTATAACTCATGCTAGATACTGAATCAAATACATGCTATGCATTTTCATTTAGACCTCATTAACTCCTAGCTAACATAGCTCAATAGTTTTACACAAAATAAAATCAGCAACCAAAAAGCACCTGGTAAACCGAAAAGTGGCTCTTACCTTCATACAATGGTTAATACTATTAGTCAACAGGACATGGAAGTTTTAGAATGACCGATATCCTTGGAGGATGTATCCCAGACCCAAGTAGGGGGACTTGGATCAAACAAGGACACCCAAAGTGGAGGTCCTCACACTTTCCTTGAAAACCAAGCAGAGAAGGCCTTTTTTTGCCAACAGCCACTGACTACCAGGGACATTCATCAAGGTCTAAAGATTCAATCACTCAAAGCACCTTCACGCCAGTGCCCCCAGAGGCAGATGTGGTTACCCAAGGGTGCCTTTTCTCATCAGCACGTCTGCTCATTCTGTCAATCACTCAGATATTCCAGTAACTGCATATCAAGGTTTCTGCTTTTTTTTAGTGTCTTCGTTGTGGTACCTTTCCAACAACTTGAATAAGTCCAACAAAGGTTCTCATTACTTGGAAAAACCTGATCCAGAACTAATTGTCTGTGTAGCTTAAGTTTAGTTGCCTTGGATTGAGGAGGTAATTTGAAGAGCTTTTCCAACCCATAATTTGGAGGCAGGCTAAAATTGAGGACGTAGATTGCAGGGTTTGATCTAGGCTTGAAACATTTTGCCTGTACTCCCCTAGCCAAGCTTCAATTTAAACTGTCTGTCCTCTCCCAGAAAAAAATTGGAAATTGACATCATTTGGTGCTATCTGAGGCTATATTTCCACTCTATCCTATATTTTGGAAGGAAATGTGATGACTTTATCACTGGTGTTCAGAATTTCTGTAAAAAAATGGGGTTGTCAATTATGAAAAGCAAAACCCACTGGTCCAAAATTTGTTTTTGCCTGTCCTCATGACAGGTGGACAGGTCGCTGGACGAGACACTACAGTCCCCAGCAGTGTGGTATAAAGCCACAGGTTGGCATGCTATCTGTGGCTTGAGAAACCCAGCTGAAGGTTAGTAAAAATGGGGAGATTCTTTATTCAAAATTATCAACTAGTCTGATCTGAATATTTGAAATAACTGGCAGTTTGTGCGCTTTCCACTGGGATACAGTGAATTGGTCACATTGGTGAGGACCCTTCATGGTTTGGTCTGGGAACAAGAGCCAGAGCTATTACATGCAATGCATTACGGACAAATGTTCAGACATACAAAATCTGCTTAACACCAAAAATGCCTCTTTTAATCCTGTTTTCAACTTGACTGTTTTCTTGCTTTGAGTGGATCCTTGATAACATGTTTGCTTCATCGTGAGTTTGCAAGTGCCTAACACAAACCAGTGCAGTGATCTGAACCAAAGCCATGGCAGCGATAGATAAGTTACAGGTCATTACTTCTGAATCGAGTGGAAGTAATTTCCCAGTAGAATAGTTGAATTTATGCTGAACTCCACACCATAGGCAGGTATCAGAGAGATTGATGGGACTACAGCAACACGCCCCATTGAATCTTTTTACAGCCCCACCCTCTCTTTTCCAATCATACTGAAGGACAGTCATTGCTCACTGTAACTAAGGGTGGGCAATTGGACAGGTTGTAAAATTGTTGATACACGGCACACCATTCACGCTGACCTAAATATGACAGGAACAGCATTAAAGGAATCTTGAATACCTCAGCTGTCCATACGTGCACTGTTGCAGTGCACATGACATGCATTATGCTACTTTCAAGGCATACAGATCCCAACCTCATTCCCATGGGTACAATCTTGCTGCACCATGTTGGTTTCCACCATGCTTTGTGCGATCAAACCTTTGGTATTGTATCATTTAAACATCCCACCAGTTGGGATAATTAAATTACGACTTTAGTCAGTGTGTTAACGTGCAATGAAGATTTACACATGTGTTACGTGCAGGAGAATACGTGGGTGCAAGTGTGCAGCTTTTGAAATACACAAGCGATTCAGGTTTTTACATTTATGTTTATTCATCCTGAATAGCCAGTCAGCATCATTTTCGTATTCAACATGACCAGGGGCTAGTGAATGAACACGCACTCAGCCCATGGAGTTGAGGTGGTTCAGATCCTCTGTTGCAGTATTGTCGAGGGACTTGCTACACTCAAACCACAAGAGGGCGCTATTTAGGTTTCCAGTTTCAATAAAATGACTTGTTACTGGTATCGGTTAAGAGCCACTACAAAAAAACAAACCAACCAAATTCTTTGATTTGTTTCAATTTCTTTTTATTTCTGAGTAAGTCTGTATTCAATACATTACCAGATGAAGCAAAATACTGAAGTATAGAACATTTGAATGGACTGCTTGTCTTTTCTTTGTTTTAATATTTCTGATTGCACAGCGAAAACAGAACACCACCCCTCCCCAAAAATGGGGGGGGGAAGGAACAAAATTAATGGCAAAGCAAAGCAAAATGAAAGCATTTTTAGACTTGTTTTTTACTGCTTTCATTCCTTCAGGCCTCTGTACTAAATGTTTTGGTCTCTAGAGGTGTTGACAGTTTTAATAAACCCCTTCAAGAAGGCCTTGATTCACCATGCAAATTACCATATCTACAAAATGCCATCAGAGATTTCAAGTTACATGTGTATGATGTGAAGTCTTCATCCAAAATGTTGGTTTAACTGTGTGTTAGTAGTTTTAAGCTCTTTTTGGAATTTGAAAGAGTAAAGACCTTCCAGACAAGGGCACTATGCAGCAAAAAGATGGCATTTCTCCTGGGAATAATTTTAGTGTCTATGAGAAGAGGTTGCCGTTGTAAGCACCAGTCCATTTGGACTTACGCTTATTTCAAAATCAGTCACAGCAAAGTTGTCTTATCACTAGCTCACTTGCCGTTGTAAGCACCAGTCAATTTGGACTTATACTTATTTCAAAATCAGTCATAGCAAAGTTGTCTTATCACTAGCTCAATAGGCATTTTGACAGGAAAACACTCCTGAATCCTAAATCCAAAATCCTCCACTGTAAAGGAAATCAGTGGCGGTTTCTCTAAGCTTAAACTTTCAGTGAATACATGTGTGAAACCTCATGTAAAGTAACGGTGGCTGGATAACGTCTTCCTTCCTTGAACTTACAAAATATTTCAGAAGTATTATTAATTTGGGGGTAAAGGTTAATAACCTGCATCATAATATTTTATTTACTCCTTACAAATTTGTAAAATTTTAAAGTTTAATATTTTCTTCTTAAGTTTTGAATTAGCACCAGATCGCACTTATATGCATTGTGCAGAGGCATATGCAAGCACAAATTTGTGACATTTCTGCAAATATTTGCAATGTGCTTTCACCAAAGTTGAATACATCTCTAAATTCACATCATCGCTGACTACTTGTTGTCTTCGCTCTGCCCTATCATAATCCAAGTATCCTGATTGTACATCAAATGTGCATCAAGTTTTCCAAACACAATTTGGTCTGCAATGGTCACTTGTTAGACATGTGATTACATTGATGGGCAAGCAATGGTAGACAATTAACAGATGTGGCCTCAGCATCATACATGTACCAGTAGTCACCCTTAACACTCGACGTTTAGAGTAAATCACACAGATTTCATGGTATTTTGCATAGTTGGCATTAATCTATCTTTGTTTTCCATATACATATACATGTATAAAATCTTAATTATTAAACATTTGACACCAAGTCACCACATAGGAATTGTTAATGCAGAGCAGTGAAGCTCAATGCTGAATGTAATTTTGCGTTTGAGGTTGAAATTGTGACAACCTTTTATGGCTTACTTTCCACCATGTAGCTTACTATGCACCAGTTTGGCAGCAACCACGTCTTCAAGAGCCATCCCTATACAAGAAAATGATGAAGGTCATCCAAATTCTGCATATCAGATTTACAACTGATGAGAGCAATTTCCAATGGGGTAAATGCTGAATGATGTCCCGATTTACATGCTTTCATTTCATTGGTTCACGGAACATGGTGAGTGTATTACATTCTGTGTAAAAAGTTCCATTCTTTGATTTGAAATTGAATTTTGCAACCTAGTTTCGCATATCATATGGCATGTCATGCAATGGATGTTTTAAAAATACCTGGAAAACAGCTTCCCTCAGAATAAATTTTTCCATGAGAATTTGGACATGTGCAAGAGCATTAAGGACTGCACATTCAGCAAAATTATTTTGTCAATAATTTGAATAACACAGAGTAAGAATTCTGCTATGCAGCAATGTGGCATAGCAGAAAGTAACAGCCATATACAGATATTTTCTGTTTTGGGGGCTTGTATGAAGAATTAAGTTTCTTGTATGATACTTCCAATCAAGTTTATACCTCCATGGTTGAAGTTTTATGGACTCAAAATAAGCCCTCAATATGTTTAACAAACATCCAAGTTTTCAGTCCTTTAATCAAAAGATGACACAATCCAAGTTAATAAGACAGGGAAAAAGAACAAACCACACAAATTCTCAAACAACCAACATAAAATGTGAAGATGGTCATTAGAAAATGAAGTCCTACGTGGTTGTGTGGGAGGGATGGGATAGCGGTTAACTTTCCTTGAAGGAATTGAGACCCCAACTTCATGTTACCCACCTCCAGTAAATGAATCACAATTCTGGCTACACTTCAAAAACATTCGCAATATTACCCCTAGCCTCTAGCCCCAAACCTTCAATGAAATGAAATGAATCTTATTTCTTACCCAAAGATTTGAAGATTGTTGTCTCATTTTTCCTGGCTTTTAGTTTGCCCAAGACTACCTCTCCAATCTCCCCGAAGACTTCAGCCTTCAACAGAAATAGTTTGATAATGACTGTATAACACTGCATAAATGGGGCAGTGTAATTAACCTCCTTCAAGGATCCATAAAAGGTTCTGCGTTCCTCAAGGCAAACAGACTGAATGTCTGTCGATAACCCCCACCTCCTGGATGTGTAAAATTAATCAAGGGGTTCAGGACAGTTAATATTTAACAGGCAAGGGGTAAGGGAAAAATTCATTCTGACTACAGGAGTGGTAATAAAGTAAGCCAACATACATTGCCTTCAGTGGGCCACTTTCCTATTTCACAGGTGACATCTTTAATAGATCTATATTCCTGCGTAAAAGCCATCTTTTGTTCATTGTTTACATAATACGCATTACGCATACATATTGGAGACCTGTAAACAAGAGCATAACTTGCAAACCAAATTCTGACCTAAATTAAATGTGTCAATATAGGTACAAAATTCTTGAGTGTCCTTGTGCAAAAAGCGTGCACCCAAGTCAACCATTTTCCCAGGATGCACTGCCTCTTAAAACTCTCTCTGAGCGTTTTTGAAACAAGTGGATTCGGCTTAGACTTCAGTTTCACTGGTTCCAGTCATAACTTGAACATGTGGTTTTGAACGCTGCTTTAAAATAGCTGGAACCAGCAAAACCAAAGTCTAAGCCGAATCCAGTAATTTTCCAAATCCTCTAAGGTAACCTGTTGGTGGTGCAAAGGAATGAAATCCTTGGATTTACTTTGTAACCATTTGCCAATGTATTATTTCAGGTTGAAAATTTTCATGATTGCATGATATGACAGCCAAATACCATGCATACTGATTTGCAAGTCATTTAGATTTCAGACAGTATTTGTACAATATTCATTGCAGCCTCATATTTTTGAACTCTCCAGGAAGTGCCCATGGAGGGATATTTACTACCCAACAGGTCGTATACAGCGGCCAAGTTCAAGTCCAGAACACAGGCCACAAACTTTTCGGATGTTGTGTACGCACAAAATAAGTGGGAGAATAGTGTATTTAGACATGCGCTCTGGACCTTTCTGTCTGTTAGCTAAGCCTTTGTATGATAGCCAGATCATGTTTGGGCATCCTCCAACACCAAATGACTGATCAGATTCCTCTCGCATGACTTACCTTGGTGATGATGACATCTCCAGATTCATTCAGAGCAGCTTCCTTGCTGTCTGCGTAGATAACGGAGCGACGCACAAGAACAGGATCAAGCTCCTGTTGAGTTGGTGTAGGTGCACCCACACCTGCACAAAGGTGGATGGATTGTGAAGTCTTTAATCTGAGTATGGACACCACAGGTTCACTTGTTTCCCCTTTTGTGATTGGTTACCGTCAAGGTTGCCAAAATGATTGCCAAAAACTGTGAAGGAACTGCCAACAACATTGGTTCGACTTGTTTTGGAAACTGAAGAACACATTGCTGGATATATTGCTTGATATGTAAAGACAAAAATGTGTGGCCAATTATCCACAGAATGTGCGCAAATGTGTGGCCAATTATCCACAGAATGTGCACAAACATGGTACTTGTCTGTGAGAGAAATGGACTTGAGCATGGCTGTGTGACAAAACAATGCACTAGGGGTCTGTCAGTCAAATGATAAAACACTGCTTACTGCTGAGGGTACGAAATATTGTGCAGATAGACAAAACTTTAGACTAGTATGTAACAGATCAAGCCTTACTGTCAGTTACTCTTACTGGGAGCCAGCCAGAGTAAAACAAAGCTGAAAACAAGGTAATGTCACAACTCCAACCTCTTGGCCTTTTGCTGGCCAAAATGCCTTGAAAAATAATGCCTTCTCCTTCTGCAATATTGCCAAGTCTAACTTAAATACAAAAGAGGGCAGAACTAGACAAGTTTAGCTTCGAACAGGTCATTTATTTAAAGCATAGCAAGTTTCAGTGGACCAGTTCCACTCATATCCTCCATGTTGACAAGTTCAACTGAATACAAGGGAAAATGGTTTGTAACTGTAACTCACAGTTGATATGCGCTCCATCTTTGACCCAGCCATTTTGAAGGATGGGGGTGGAAGTGCCTGTTACCGTGGCAATGACATCAGCATCTTTCACTGCCTCTTCCCCAGTCTTACACGCGATGCAGCCGTACTTGGCCGCAAAGGCTTGAGCTTTGGAATAGGTTCGATTCCAAATACGGACCTAGTTAAGAAGTGGATAATGAAACACAATAAACAGGGCTAGAATTTGAAAATGAATTGTGTTCAACGTACAGTCTATCCATAAAGTTATCCAAAAACGTTACCGACAAATTATTGTTGATAAGCATACTCAGTTAAAAGACGGTTATGGGATGAAGCTCCCTGTGGCATTTTTTTTTGGTAAGCTGTCATGTTTTAAGAAAACAATGAAAGTTGGCCATTTCCACTGATGCGTCAGAAGATGCATTTCTAGACAAATTGCCACTAGAAGTGCACAAACATTGACATGATATACAAGTGCATCTAGTTGCTATAATTCGTTGGTTTAGTGTGTATCATCGCATAGCTGCATTGGAGTGAATGTGAGAACATGTACTGCACACTGAATTAATGTGTAATTCAAAACATGACTCAAAAACTTTTAATCTGAAATCTCTGAAAGTACAGAATTACTCAGCCAAAACTTCATCAGGTTTGGTCTTAGGCAGCCTTCTTTAGATTGAGTAATTTTTTTGCCTCAAAAGAACATAATGAACAAATGATGGACAGTATCTTTCATGCACAACAAACTTCAGGGAAATAAAGTCAAGGTGCAACCTGGACCCGGTTATTACTCCTGCTCATCGGGCTTATACAATATTCCTCAGACCGTTTTAGTTCCCTTGGCAATCAATGCTCTCATTTCAGAGCAAACAGAAATTCAAACACGAGAAAAAATCTCAACCACCACAGGTATCCATGTGCTCCCTTGATGGGGCCGAAAGTAGCTTGTGGCAAAGTGTCTTGCTTAAGAACATATACTGTATCCACATAGGGTGGATTTGAACTTACAACCTGTAGAATTACCATTAAGATGTTAAGTAGCTATCGTCAGCAAACAAGACAGCACATAATTTGCTTTACACAAGTTGCAGTTTGAACCTAGCTATAAACACTTGTTGATATCAAGGAACCAAAGCATTACTAAGCACACACTGAGAGGTCATAAAGATTTCAATCTTTTCTACCCTACTGACCTTCAAATCTTGCCAGCCATTTAAAGTGTATGCTTTATCTGTCCAGCGTGTGAAATCTGATGCATGTTTCCTTTTGAAAGACTTTGCCACTGATTTTTTTTCATTCCTCTTGTACTAGTAAATGCACCTGTACGATTGGAAACAGTGGTTATTTTATTGTCCACTCCATGCAAGAACTAGAGACAGCACATTTTTGCATCAAAGCAATAGGCCTTTGGTGGGACAAAAACACTGCCATGCACGTGTCCAGTTTCTGTTGGAATGCACAGTGATTGCCTAAGCATCATGCGCCAAGCTGAAATTTGTTTCCGCAACCTGTCTTCTTTGATGGTGAGGGGGTATGCCTAGTCAGAACGAACTACCTGCATGCCCCACTCAGCAGAGGTTGATTTCAGCTGAGTATCTTTTTGCAGTGATCTAGTCAGGTACCAAAACTTGAGTACCGAGTTTTCTGAGTACACACAATGTTGAGTACGGGCTGAGTCCGAGTACTTTTTAATCAAGTCCTGGGCCAAAAATCTGAGTTTTTCAGAGTCCAAGTACGGGCCGAGTACAAGTAGAGATAATGGAGTACATCTGAGAACATTGTACAACTAAAACATTGTGGAAATTTGCATTGTTAGTAAAAAAACATGGACACCGCTATACTGTGAGCGCTGTCCAGTGCCGACACCCATTCAAGAATACTCAATTTAGAGTTGACAAAAATAGATACTTGTAACGTGTACCTTACATAATGTGAAATTTTTGGTCAAAGTTTAATATCGAAAAAATCCCAATTTCTTTTTGAGTACTGCACGACTGGCATCAAGTTAACAGAGTACAATTTGTAAGTTTAGGGACGAGTTCTAGTACAAAATTACAAGTACATACTGAGTACTAGTTTCTTTTGAGTACTTACAATTGAGGAAGGGCTAAGTACTTGGTACTCGAGTTCAAGTAAAAGTACTCCAACACTGTCCGTTTGTACTTACTTCTTTGAATTGGATGACGTGCCTCAGTGCCTCCAGGTGGGTTTTAGCTTGGAGCCCCGCCCCCAAAATGGCTAGGATCTTGCTTCCCTCTGGGGCTAAGTACTGACGACAACGAATGAAAGAAAATATGGTAAGATACAGAAAAGGATTTCCCTCTTCCCTTGGAACACCACCATGACAAAATTAAAGTTTTGCAGTTCGCATACTGCAACTGACAGTGACAGAAAAGAGGGGGGTATTGCTTCAAGGAATTACATATCAGTTATCACTAAAATTGGGAGCTCAAATCTGTAGTGAGATTACATGGCCCCCTGAGAAGTTATTTTAATGTTGGGTCAAAATCTGAGTTGGTTATCTACCAGTTTCTATGTAATTTGGACAAAATGGTCTCTTGCCCTTTAAAGATCAGGCGAGTTCTCAGGGAGATTGATGCATACAGTCACAGGTGATTACCTTGGTAGCAACGGCTGATGCAGCAGCAGTCCTCATGCCAGTAATGGCCTCCCCATCCAAGATCTGATTATCAAACAAATATGAAACACAAAGGTACAGTATGTAAGACAAAACTGCGCACTGACTACAATGATCTCAAATACAAATCACAAAGGCAAAAACAAGAAAGATTCTGCTAGGATTGAAATGTCAGGCCCTCCATATTTTGAGAAATATGAAACACAGGGGGAGACATACATGTAGTGCAGGCTTTTCTGTTCAAATTGTGAACCTAGAATTTACTTACTGAAAATTTTTCTGAGAAAGGGACTGGCACTTGCTTAATGCTATGCACATAAACAACAATGAATCAGCAAAGAAGAGAAAACCCAGTCAGGTAAAATTTACAAAAATGCAGAATTTTTTTGTGTACAAACCAATAGGCTTCTTCCAGAGATGACATGACAGTTTCGCTCATGAATATGGAATACTCATTTGCATAAAAATAAAAAATGTAGAAAAGTACCCTATGAAACAGTGAACCAAAAGTTGAAATTAAAGTTACCCGAGACCAAATGGTGCATGTTGAAGGTCTCTGTTAACACAAATTGACTGCCGCAACCCTTTGAGTTGCTAATGTAAATGTTACAATGGGGCCATAATAGGGCTGATCATTAAGTCACAGCAGATGTAACCAATTGGCCTGAATGTGTCAATCCAACAGCTACCTTTAAGTAAAGCTTTAAAATGCCGTTTTTGTTTCTGTGCACTCACCTGCAAATGGTTGATTCAACAAATAAATTCAAATATTTGACGCTTGATTGAAGTTCTGATATTACAGCTCTATCTTTGAATACTCAAAAAGTCCCATTTTGATAGAGCTGCTTCGTGTTACCAGCACAGTTTGACAATCTGGGAATAAGTGTCTAAGTGCACATTAACTGGGAAACAGCCATGTATGATTCAAAATGCTCTATGAATGTTCCTGGTTCCCGGTTGGAAGATGCTGTAACATGTCTGAGTTTGAATGACTCCCTCACAGAAATGGAAACATTCATCACAATGGGACCAGTGGAATTTGTCAGCTTATTTACGTACTGCTTTCAAGGAACCGTTATCTGCATCAAACAGGGCAATGGTGCCTTGAAGAACTGGAAACTTGGTGTTTTCATTCTTGGGAAAAAGAGTCAGCAACTTGCAGGCCAGTCCACCTTGCTTTTCACTGTACGCCGGCATAGCAAGGAAGAGCCTACAAAGGCAAATTAGACATTATTTCAATATAGTGTCATGAAAATCACTTTTACCTGTTGGAAAGTCATTTAATATTAGTTTCCCAAGCTGATATTCTACTGTGTAAACTAGGAATGTCATTTGCTTGTAAAGTCAGCTGCAACATACACATTTATTGTAAGCTAGTCCTTTAAGTCCATTGACTGCTGGTTGCTGGCCTGGTCTTTTCAAGGGTTGGTCAGGAGGGTTAACGTTGAGTGATTCCTAACTAACAGGTATTATTTGCATTTGAATCACATATTTTGCCGTGTTGACAAGGCAGGGTCACTTCACTGCATTCCCTTCAATAAAAAATTACTGGACATTTTAGTACAAGTAGCACACACATTTGCATGTTGAGGATTTGCAGTTGGGTGCTAAGAGGAGCAACATATTTTTCTGAGTTAATTTAGTTTACTTTTTGGATTGCCAAGATGGCTTGTATTTCTGCAACTTGAGTTTCGTTGTCAAAGTACTTGTGGAGGTTGTAAGTTTATTTCATTTCTATGTTTTTATGTACCTTGCGCCCCATCTCGGCCAAGCCTATTTTTACTAGGCCGTAGTAAGTTTATTTCATTTAAATGTTTTTCTGTACCTTGCGCCCCATCTCGGCCAAGCCTATTTTTACTAGGCTGTTGTAAGTTTATTTCATTCAAATGTTTTTCTGTACCTTGTGCCCCATCTCGGCCAAGCCTATTTTGACTAGGCTGTTGTAAGTTTACTACCTATTACTACCACTACCTATTCTTCATTGGCATCAGTGTGGAAGATGTCACTGGATTAAAACCTGAGAGTGATTTCTGTTTTAAAATAAAACTCAACATCCATTGGAATATCAAAAGTGACAGTTGGATTTTTGTTCAGTCCACTTTTGACTGCAAAAGGGTATGACAACTTTGTAAGAACGTGACATATTCTACTCCTTCATTGCAACGACGGCCTGCATACCTGCTGACAAGTATTCAATATTTTTGAGAGTTGAAACATTTGCAGACATTTCTAACCACAGGGGAAATGAGGCTTTTATGACTGGTCCCCTTGACTTTGTTTTGTGTTATATATGGATTGGAGATCAAGACTTAAACTGCATTTGATTCACGCTGTTACTATCAGAGTAATGCTTGTCAGAAAAAGTGTAGCTTACGTTGCTGCTAAGCATTTTTGCTTTTCAATATCATACTGTGTTGGAAAGATCTGAAAACTCAACGTATTAAGCATTTATAGTAAAATGTCTTGCAATTAAAATTGAGTATAGCATGTGTGTGTGATTGTTTAAAGGTTAACAGAAACTGAAAACATTTAGTTCACGTGAAGTATTTCAAAATAACAATAAATAAGTAGCCATTTCAAAAATATCATAAATTCAATGTTTACTCTATTTATTGTGACCCAAAATGACTAAAAAGATCCTGCATTTCCCCGCCCACAAAAAATCCCCTTTTGGCTGCTCGTGCTCCCAGGCTGAGTCGATGACGTCATCGGCAGACCGCCTACACATACAGTGTACATGTACATTGCATGATTGCACACAGTACATGCAGAATCACATGCTTCCACGCTTGCAATAGACCACATTGTCTTCGATGTAGCTTGGCCCACAGGCAAACACTGTCTCAATTCAAGAAATACACAGTAGGACTGTGTCTTTTCATTTCTACCTTGAACCAAGACAGTGTCTGCCTGTGGGCCAAGCTACATGTCCATCGAACACAACGTGGTCGATTGCGATATTGCATGTACTGTGTGCAATCATGCAGGATCTGTTCATTCATTTTGGGGTCACAATTAATGGGGTAAACATTGAATTTATGATGTGTTTGAAATGGTTACGTATTTATTGTTATTTTGAAATACTTCACGTGAAATAAATGTTTTCAATTTACCTTTAAGCATTACATACAGAGCGTGGACTTCCGTGCAAAAGAAGTCCACATATTATAGGGTAAGCAGACACTATGTGGACTTACAAAGGTCCACACAGTGCTTTCCCATCTCTGAAAAACCACTTCAGAGGCATTTTCGGGTTAGGGTGATCTGTAGCGAAATGAAGACTAACACTTCAAGAAATCATGATCAAAAATCCAGTTAAAACTTGTCAATGTGTAGTGGGAGAAAAGGGAGAATTTTGCAAGTGTTTTCTAACTGCATGAAACCAATGGAAAGTGATACCCATGTTTTTGTAAGACATGGGCAACCAGGAATCTGATATGGGCACATTATTCTGTTAGCTTTGTTTATCAATCTAGAGGGCGCACACCAACTCTTCATACATGTATGTTAAGAAAAATATCACACCTGAAGGGTTCTTGTTTTCTGCACTCATTTCATTTACTCGTCTTTCCATGACGTCAAGGAGCATTTTGTAACACTTAGACTTTTTGTAGAAGAGGCATAAAGGATCACTCGGATTAAACGACTTTTGTTGCATCTCTTGCATTCTTTCAATGAAACAACATATGCATTATTAATGTAAATTTTTTTGCAACCAACGGGTTTGGAATTTGCCATGGTTTGGGTGTAATAAAGCTCTTCAAGATTAGAACCAGGAAATGTCACATATGGTTGGTATCTGTGCACCTGTCACAGCTATTAACATAATATCATTCACAGTTTCCACCATTACCCATCTTGTTTCTTGACTGGAAAGACTGAGCGTAGAGGCTGGACTACGCCCCCTTCCTCCCCACTGGAGTAATCTCCAAGGGCTTGTTCTATTGTAGGGATCAGTTCATTGTAGGTCAGCGCCTTCTCTGCCTCTTCAGAGCTGATAAACGGGATGGACGATGAACTGGAAGACATGACAGCTGAGGTGGTATTACCTTTGACGGTAGTGCTGATAGTGAACAAGTGAATATTCAAATTTAGCTAAGACATACCAATGTGTTCACAGAAATTAAATTCGTTCTTTTTGGGGGAAGGGGTGCTAGGCGAACAAACATGTACAACTCCTGATACTTCACTTTATTATTTAAAGAGGGCAGTTAAATCATTTCAAAAAGATATTAGAAATGAATGCGACTCCATGTGGCAAGAGACCTTTTGCATTACGTAAAGGCCAGGATGTGTTCCCAAGGCAGCTGTGTCCACTGAGCATTTCAACTTTGATCAGGACCAAGTTAACGCATGCCCAACTGTTAACAATGTCAGGCATGGTCATCTTCGGTTGGATGGGGGACACTTTACTGAAGAAAGAACATGTGCAAGCAATTCAAGTAAGTTGTTTTCATCGGAGCTGTCTGGTTGCTACCCACCACTTTACAAAAGTCCCGGATGTCCGTCAAAGCCTACTAGGCTACAGTACGGAAAGGGTCAAGGCAATTGTTTGATTTTCGTTTGACTTTGAGAAACTCGAGTAGCTTAATGTCGGCTTGCACCTTAGTGAGCGCTGAACATTGATTTTACATTGTTTTCAAAGGGGCTTGACTTAGTTCACTGGAATTCCAGTCTAACGTTAGGCATGCATGCATGCATGCATACTCGCTGAATATTTGCTGTGTAGGCAGCGCGAAGGTCTACTTTGAAGTGTCTGCAGTGCATGAAGGAAAGCTCAACGCATAATGAAATTGTGCTCCCATGTACACAGTTTGTGACAATAATGGATACATTACCGCGAACGCACAAAATGTATCGGAAAAATTGAAATTTTTCAACTTTTGTCTGATATGCAGTCACACGCGCAGCACAGACTTGAGAAAAGATGAAAGTATGAACATCAAATGCGGCATTCACATTACGTGATGCATATGTGCAAATGCAGTGAGTACGAATCAGCCCTTATGGAACAAATAAGTGTTAGGGCCTAGGCGTACCTCATCCCATGGGGGTGTCGGTCACTTCGCCCCATTTCCACTTCGCCCCATTTCCACTTCGCCCCTAACCACTTCGCCCCATTTCCACTTCACCTTGTTATTGTTCACTCTGTTCTTCAGTAACAGAGGTGTAGGCCTACATGCAACAAGTAAAAACATCAACGCTTGAGTTCCTTCCTCCATGGCGGGGCAGACGTCGGACTCTGCAGTTCGGGGGGGGGGGGTAGGCCCATCCGTCACCGACGTTACAATTTCCAAAATCACAAGGGAAGTTGGGAAAGTCTACATTTCTACTATCCTGACGTTTACACAAGTACCGTTCCTTTACTAGGATAAAACTTGGAAAGAGGTCCATTTAACCATGTTTAACTCCGGACATCACTTGGCGTACACCCCTAGTACAAACCTGTACACGCATGCTACATGCTTTCAAAATAAATGGTTCAACATTTTCAGTGCTAAATTTGACCTTCTAGGAAATGTTACCGCTCTCTGGTAGGTACTAATCAACTGCAAGGCAAATTTAGTGATGCCCATATATTCTCTTAGCTAAAAGTTGGAAGCTGGGCTTTCATCCAAATGCAATAGAAAAGAAATTACCTTGAGAACCGTGAGCCAGACAAGAAAAGCTGTCCACGAATGTTACCGAGCCTCCGAGCAGCCATTGTTATCACAAGGGGGCGTCTCAATTAAATGTGCACTCGTGGTTTATTCACACCAGCTTGCAAAGTTTGCACCGATCAGATTAAAAATAATCTGACATTTGCTCCATGAGCAAATAATGAAGCTTCAAGAGGTGAAAGCTGAAATCCGAACAGAATTTAACATTTCATCTTCACCATGCAAATGAGTTACCTGTTGGCCTATATGGTCCGAATATAAAGAATTCATGCACATTTCTTTATTTTTGCAACACACTTTTAAAAACCATGGAGGAAAACATGTTTTATTCTTCCATGTTAAAACTAAGTAGGCCTACTACCCTGTACCTCTGATTTCAGTTTTAATACCTCATTTTCAGTTTTTGTGATTTCGAAATGTATTTGGTGCCTTTTTGGTTTTGATATACATGAGAATTGTCATCTTTATGACCACAATGTGATGTCATTTTAGGGAGAAAACATCAGAATGTTGCATCCTATCTATATACCTGGAATTTTGACATTTTGCTACTGTCTCTTTTCTTCGGTGATTGGTTCACAATTTTTATTGAATACATGGCAATTAGCTATGAGCAAAGTTTGGGTTCACCGAAAGAACTGTGTTTTCCCTAATTGATAATCACAGCAACAGCACCCTCAGTTGTCTGAAAAACCACAGAAAATAAATGATTAAAGGAGAGCTCCAATCAATGTTTTTGATTACAAACCCTTAAAATGTCTTTAAAAACCCCAAAACCCTGTGTGTCAACCAAAAACCCTTTGTGTCTAAGTAAACTTATTTCCAACTTGTTTCACTATTTCAAAGGGTGTTTTTCAGCCTTTTTGGTTTTTATACGAATGAGTAGTTCCATCTTTATGAGCAAAGCTAAAATGCCATCCCATGCAGGAAGAAAGCCTAAATGTTACATTGGTTTGTACACAAAATGTCCAGCATTTTTGTAGATTTTGCAGGACTAAATTTTCTTTTCTTTGCTCATTCATTGTTATTGATGTGCATGGAAATGTTTTCAGTAAAGTAAATTCTGGGTTCACCCCTTTATTTGAAAAACCTTTGCATCGAACCATGTCTTCCCTAGATGAGATCAGAGTAAGAGTACTCCAAGTCTTCCAGGAAAGCATGCATAATTTTAAACATTTTAATAATGCCCTCTTCCAATGCATTTATCCAAACAGGAATGTAAAAGAGTTTTTATATCTTGAAACGTATGAGGTTGCAGAAAGATTGCCTAACAAACATCCATTGCAGCTCCACTTTAAATTCCGTATGCTGTTCAATACACTTTAACTGAAAAGGATGTCATATTTTAACTTTTCACACACTGAATTGAATAATGATGCAGAAAAGTGTTTCTCAGAAAACTTCTGCAACATGAAGTTTCATTCGGTGGTGTGGCCTCAATTAAACTCCCTGGATTCATGAATGCCTTATTCTATTCATGGCTTGTTAATTGTATCCACATCTGGAATCGCCTCCATTTTTCTTTTATGGATGTGTATCGATGCGTGCATGATATAAGAGTTATTGGTTTCACCGTACGTTAACTTTGTTCTGGGTTGCCGCAAAAACACGGTGTCTCAACAGGAAGAAAATGATTCAAACCTAAATGTCGGTCATCTTTTCAACAAGTTCCAACAATATTTGACCAGAAATTTGAATCTATATATCTCATCTACCAAAGATTGTAAGGACGATTCGTCGATAAATGAGCTGAAAAGCAAACCAGAAGCTCGATATCTCTAAGCCTGGTAACACGGCTCAATTCATTTTTTCCGGTGAGTTGGAAATTCTTCTCGACAAGGATCTTTGCAGCCAAGTGCAGCAACGATACCGATTGAGTTTCGGAGCTAGTTCAAGAAGTAAAGTAAATAATAGCGGACAGAAGATAAAGATCGCCGACAGCAGTCAGCGGAACAGCAGAAGAAAGTCCAACAAGCTGAAGACGCAGCCTTTAAAGATCTAGAAGGAAGAAAGAGACTCAAACGGTCTTTCTCCGACCGTTATCCGCAGAACATGTCGACTTCAAAATCTAGCCCCGATAATACCCTTTTTCGAGGTAACTCACAGACAAAATGAACAGTAATTGAATGACCAACTTGTATTTTTATAAAATTAAAAACACGCTTTTCCAGTACCTCTTTGTTTCTTTTGTTTTGTTCAGAAGCATTCGAACTCAAGCGACACCCCCATGCTGTATGATAAATCTTTCTAATCTCGATACTGCCTATTAGTGTGTTTTAATTGAGGTGTCTTAGAATGAAACTATTTTTCGTGCGGATGAATGGAACGGAACACGAAAATTGCATTTTAAAAGCCTGGTTCAGGTGTTGTGTGCAAAATTAAAGGATGCATGTACCCAAAGGTAAGGGCAACACGGACTTTTCTTTCAAGTTTTCCTGTTACTGCAGTTTTTGGCGGTGTTTGATCTCACTACCGGGGCAAGTCATCAATTATGGCACATTGCATCCCTGGCCTCCTCGGATGTTGCGAGTATATACCCAGAAGGGCAATAATGACTTTTCTTTCAGGTTTTCCTGTTTCTGAAGTATTTTTGTGGTGTTTGATCTCATTGGTACTAAACAACTCATTATTTAGCTAGGGGGATGGATCCTGTCCCAAAACTATCTGCGGCAGATTACGGACCATTTACCCAGGGGATGTGCAACTTAAGCTCAGAGCTGGTTCAATGCGTGTTACGGCCGGCACAACATCAAAGCAAAAATTAAATTGGATTATCTCTAATAATAAAACATATATCCCAGTCTACCACCGTTTTCTTGTAATATTTTAAGTCAGGGTACACCCTTTCTAATATTATACTGCTCAAGATATTTCATCCTATACATTCTGAGAAAAGTGCACCACAAAATTGGGGAATTTTGCCTCATTAAAACTTCGTTTCTGCTTGAAATCAATAAATGAAGAAGATTTATTCGTCAAAACGAATAGATTTAAGCACCGCGTCGTCTCGACGTAACCACGGCTGCACTGGACATGCTGCAACCGGTGTCACGTGGTCGCGAGTTTTCTCGAGAAAAGTCGAGAGCGCTTGCGGGGGTAATATTATAATCCGTAACACGCATGGAACCAAGGTCGTACATGAGTTTGCACTGAGGCCGCTCGCGGTTGCACATCCCTGGGTAAATGGTCCGTGGTATATCGTATCCAACTCCCACTATTAAAGTGAAACATGAAAAAAACAAATAATGAAATGAAACAACAGACAAATGGAATTCTCATTACAACAGTGACAAATGGAGACAATTATCATTTTTTTTGTCACAAATTTTATTGACTTTTTCCATCTTTCATCAGTCACTGTAAACAAACGTTTTATTGTCGATGTGTTGGTTTTATCTATTTTAGAACAGGGTATTAGAAATGACCAAAAAATAACATCAGACATTCCTTTTTTTGGAAACATTTGAAAAAATTTACATACTCAGCACAGTGCACAGTCTGAAACACCTAACCAGAACCTATTTATAAAATAGAAAAATGACTTCCAATGAAACAATTCTTCAAAGTTTCTCTATTTTGAGATATGCTACACCTTTGAACATTCTTCAGATGGTCACAGATTTTATTTTGACGTACAACAAAACGAATAAAAAAATGAGAAAAAAATCTTATTGATACAGGCATACAGGATGGTTTTCACGAATGTGTTGGTGATAATGCACTCGCATTGTGCAAAATAGTATTCATTTGCTGTTTTCAAGTAAAATCTTTTAAAATACAAAAAATTAATGATCTGATTCAAGTGACGATTTTAAACAATCTATAACCGAACAAATAACCAGGTACGATTCTTCTTAACCCTGCAACTTGTAGTTGTTGATACATGTACAAAAGAAGCAACTTAGTTTTGGAAATTGAAAAGGTTTACAAGGATGTTCATTCTAAGGACTGATCAAATTTATTCGAAGTCACCTGGGCCCAATGCCAGAGTTGCAGGGCAGACTTCATGGCTAGACACACTCACGTTATATGTAGAAATAAAATAAGTGGGGTAACAGTTCCTGGCAATACACACTGGGTATGACATGGGCTGACAACCTGGTTTGTGCCGAGGCCTAAAAAAGTTATGCTTCCTGTTTCCCGACCTACACTATTTTTGACAAAAATGCCACCCATCTTCTCTGATTATTTTAAACCAAGTACGGTACAACCTGTACACTGAATCAGTATCAAGACAGTGTACCGTTTCCAAATGTCATGTAATAGGAAGCAGAACTATTTGGGGGGGGGCTCAACAAATAATCAAAACCAAACAAAACCCACAACAAATTTTTCCTCAGTAAATTTTTTGCAATTCTATGAAATTGGCCCCAGATGTGATCACATACCTGATAAATCTAGCGTCAAAGGAAGATCTTGCCAACACCTGCCAGATGTCTGCTTGGATACTGTCAAGCAGCATGGTCTCCAGACTAGTACAAAAAAAGGAAGGCTATGCCAGGACCACTGACAGATCCCTCGGGTAACCTGGATTACATACAATTATTCATGTCTGTTGGAACCTTCTTTGCCAACATGTTAACATCAGGCGTCCCCAAAGTTAAAGAGACACCATGTGAATCCAAACAATGTCTCTGACCTATTCACCATTTACAATTTGTGGAGTTCCAAATAAATATTCTGAAATGACAGTTACCCCAAATTTACTTCTTAAAGTTGAAAATCACTAGTTATTTCTTCATGAAAGTTATCTCTATAAACAGCATAAGTTTCATGAAAAAAAAGGAGAAAACTGTCACTGAAAACTGAATTTTTATGGATTAACCACACTTTTAAATCTCAACTGTGCCTATGCACAGTAAATGCCTTGTTCTTGAGGTACACAACTTTTGCCATGTTAACCAAACGTCCTCAAAACATCAACGTAACAACTGGCTATCAAGTTTACAGCATTCATAAAAAGTCAAAATTCTGCTGAAGTTGTCAACATTTGTTTCCAAGAAACAAGACAAACTTAAAAAACAATTGCTGTTATTGTCTGAGGCATTGTGGAACAGTGTGGTAATTAACTTGTTAGAACTGAAGTGTACAGATATAACTGGAATTCTAAATTCTGGATTTAGTGTCGCGATCCCCCAGGTCAGCAGTAGGATGTGGTCATCTCAAGCAGTGGTCCTTTTTGAATGAATGACATGGAAAATCCAGCTACCATCTTAAAATAATGTGCTTATTGGAGTACAAAACCTTCAGTTCCTGGCTTTTCCTGCCTCGCGGTCAGAGGAAACACTCTTCACAATTATTCTTGATCATTGCAACTGGGAAAAGGGTCAATAAGCAACTGTGATTAGCACAAATCACTGCTTGAGTAATCACATCAAGAGTTTAACGAGAGATTCAGCGGGGATTCATGCAAGAACATATATAAAAAAAAAAACATCAAGTGACCCACCTTCAGAGCAGTCCAAACGGTCATCAAAGTGCACTAGAGCCCCTAACTAAACCACATACCTTAGAATGATCATGTAAGACTAAACTGTACACCTTGGACGTATGCTGCCCATGAGAGGCATGATTGGCTTAACACTCTGCATAGAGGAAGAATGCAACGTTCTGCTGAGAAGATAACACCTGATTCTTTCAACAAGAGTTCTTAAACATTCAACACCACAAATTAAACAGTGCTAAAATCTAATACATACATCTTTATTATTTTTTTCGTGTGATGGTGGAACATAGAAAAGCATTTACAAAGTGCATTTTTATTTCATGCATTTTGTGCCAATCTTTTGATGCTGAAAAAAATTTAAATTATACATTTTTGCAAGTGCAAGTAAAGAAAATTCTACCATGTTATCGCAGTTGTACCATTTTTCACACGTATCTCAACTTATCGCTTCAAGCAACGGTACCTTATTTACAAAGTACTTAAAGATGCTGTCTTGGAAGTGCCTGAATTTATTAAAGTAGCAGATTTGAACAACCTGCATTAAAACTAAAAATAAAAAAACCTTGATTTCAAGGATCCTTGAAGACATCAGTAAGTTCCGAAGTTGAATAAACCTACTGGAGTAGAGCCCAGTAGTGACACAAGGCCCATCACACGTCTGAAGACATGTAGCAATAATCCATCTTGTACATCTCACCATCACTAACATCATCAAGCGTCAGGTGTCTTGGACTTTCATCATAGGGTTACACCTGTCTTCATCCTGTCTCTTGGGCTGCAGAAGGGCAATTTCCAATTGGAGAGAAACACAAGCACTAACAAATGTTAGACTTTCTGGTCCAAATGGAACAATGAAAACAATCACACTTGTAACTTGGACTTTGAATGGAGTAAGGCAAATGTAGGCCAAGTTGGCTGAAGGCAATGTCCAGTTAACTGTATCTGACTGCCTTTCCAGCAAATTCAATGAGAATGGCTTTTCTTTCTAAGTCCAAACACCCTTTTGAAAGAGTTGAATCTGATTCCATTCTCCAATATCTGTCACCAAACATGACTAGATGCATCCCACTGTCTAGTTTGGACACACCAAACAGCTGTGGAAATATTTTCAAAGTAATTTTTAAAGCATTTTTACAGGCCTACTTGTAGTGTAATATCCCTATTGGTTCTACACACAATGGAGACTACCAAGTTACCATTCAACCATCGGGACTATTAAGTAATGCCTAACTGCCACTTCTTAGTTCCTAATGAGGTCTACAGTCAAGTTAAGGGACAAAAGATTTATGATAGTTTTGATATGATCTGAACAAACAGGACAGACCCTTTCTAATCCAAACGCTTTCTTATAAGGTTTTGATAAACTTTACCCAATGATCCCAATCTACAATGTAATTTGAAAGACTACTCAGCAATATAGATAATTCAAGTAAGTTAGAAAACTTCTTCAAATAATTTCTGATGTATTTCACTACTTAAAACCATGGCTTTCTCGTCCTGTCTTTTTCAGTGCCTTACATCATGTCTCCTGGCACTTGAGAATAATAATGCTTGGGTATCCAAGAAATAATAACAATGTAAACACTCAGGGATCGCTCAATTGAAAACAAGTGAACATTGGATGTATCTGTAAGCTGTCGTACACTCCTTTCAAATTACACCTTGAGAAAGCATGGTATGTTCCCTGAACTGTGGACTCCATATGGTGACACTGACTGTTTTGTGCTTATTACTAAGCATTGTGAATACAGTAAACTCTTGACTAAGTCAGCATCGTGTAACCCGTCATTTTGTCTAAGTCGGCCGTTTGACAAAAGTCCCGATTGTCTGTAATGCATTTCCATTGAAAATTTCATTTCTAAGTCAACATTTGTAAGTCGTCATTTCACATAAGTCGGCATGTTTTTCTCCATCCCTTTTCCACAAAACCTCAAAAATTCCTTTGTGTAAGTCGGCATTAAAAAAAATCGTGCTTCGGTATCAGTTTCCTTCACCGTGGTTGCCAAGAAGTGACAAGTGACAACGTCACAAGTCCCGTGCATGCGTAGCCAGCATGATTACATCAATACCAGTAACCTCTCTAGTGCACGCATGGGCTCTGTCCATTTTAGGGGTCGCCTTATTGAATGTAGTCTGGTTCCCTGCCCAAAGATTCCCTGACGACCCTTGATAATGATTTGTTGGGTAGTCAGAATCATTGGGTCTGGTATCTAGACTGTATTGAATGAACTTAACAATGCGCATGAGTGGATGAGTGTATGTTTTCTGTACCGTAACTGTATCACGTACATACGTACTGCACTGTCGAGTCGTGATGTGCAAGTGGCTTGCCGTCCTTGCTTCGTCCTTGGGGCACATGATCAATTATAGAATTTGTAGACCGTGAGGCTAATAATCAAGAATGAATTTGCTGGGATCAACCATGGAGGTAAAAATAAACCAGGGTAAATCAAAGCCATAAATTAGTGCAAGGAATCATAATGTACATGTGCACGTGTAAGTCGGCAAAATGACGACTTTGGCACAAGTCGGCATCCACGTAAGTCGTCATAATTTCTTGAGTCCCGAGAGTGCCGACTTAGCCAGAGTTTACTGTAATTCATATCCATCAGTAAAGCCCTACACTGGAACTGGGCAAAGAATGCAGTACACTACAGTCTTATCATCCTGTGCAATTTGGCAGTATCGACTTGAGCCGAATGTGTTTCCAACCAATAGAGGGCGTAGTTGTGCACACAGCCCACTGAAAGTTGATTGGGAGACTTTCAGTGGAAGCTGGTATTAAGGGGGAATACTTAATTTACTATTAAGTGAATTTACAGCCTATTTATTTAGCCACAAACATACTCAGAAATACGTTCCAAAATTCTTCTGAGAAAATTATTGATCACTGTGCTATTACTAAACAGCAATGTTGGTGATTTCTTTAATTCTATGGACATTTACAAACAAACAGAAAACACATAGAACTTTAAACTATACTCCACCCCCTCCTTCAAAAAGTGACTATCTGACCAATGATCACCAAGGGGTAGATATAAATATGCAAACACACATTTATGTCTACTAATTGACTAAAATGATTAGAAAAAAAGTCATAGAAGATAAGGAATTTTGTCCAGTTCTGGAACAAATACAAATCATCACATGCACCTTAAATTGTTTGGTAAACACGCTATTTTGTTGGCAATTTACAAAAAGCAACTGATTGTTAAAAAAAAAATCCAAGAAGAAAAAAGTGTTACAAATACATAGTGGTTATGGGGTACCTGGTGGAATACCTGTAATGTATGAGCGCGTATCTCAAGAATCGTCGGTAGCAGAGTGTGTAACACTGAGTCCCTCTGCTCTACAAAACTGCAACCTCGCAACCTTGCTCCGACAAGGGTTGGGCTGGGCAGTGGCCAAGAGGGGAGGGTTATCGTGCCCTCTGACCAAACACGGTTCGTTAATAATACATCGCTGATAAATGAAGACAATGCAATGTTGTATACAACATGCTAGAGAGAAAGGCTACACTAACATTATCCAAGAAGATTTCAGGAAATGCTTTGAAATTTCATTCACCATTGCAGACAATTTTCAGCAAGTTTTAGTGATGTCAGTAAAATTGAAAGACTCGTTTTGCAGCCATTGTAAAAATCCAATGTCTTTTTCCAAACAATGCTATTTTTGTAATCATGTTTGAATGATTCCCTCTTGAGATTCTGCAACGATGAATTTCTCAAGGTTGAGACTAAACCACAAACAAAAAAGTGCATTGGAGAATTTCGATTGAAAAAAAAATCCAAATCAATTCAAAATCTTAAGATAAAAAGAAAAAAATCTTTCTCTTGGTATTGTAAATCAGGTACCTAGAGGTAGCTCCTACAGCTGTGGTCAAAGGTCAATGAAGATCGCAGGATGACGTCCAAACTCTTGCAGTGACCAAAGCGCTTCCACGGGGACAAACATTTACTTACTTTCAACAACTGTTGTGAGAAAAATGCAAGAGGGGCTGGGGGCGGGGCCACACAAGGAAAGTAGGAGGCTCAAGAATAACAATTAAAAAAAAGAACAACTTCAGACAGGAGGAAGTAAAACAAAGGAAGTGGTACCCCTTAGATGCAAGAAAGTCATAGGAACAGAACCATCAAACTAGGCTTGTGCATACACTTCAGAATACACAAGATTTCATGACCCACATTCAGAGAGTTTTCCAGCACCAATATACGACATTTTCAATGACATTTATCGCCATTTTGTAAAGAAAATTGTGTGGTATTCTGACATGGATGACTAAATTAGCCACTACTCCGGCCTGTAATTAAATTCATTTCAAGCAATATGTTGGATGGAATTTTCTAAATAATGCACAGGTGCATAGTTCCAAGACAAAATGGCTTCATGGTAGGAATGTTCCCCACTAGATTTTTCTCCTTTTTTCCAAAAGGAAAACCACATCCCCTAATTCATGTTGACTAACTTCTGATTCTGGTCAAATTTTAATGAAGTCAAACGAGGAACTCAGAGTTGGAGGTAAATCTCATGGAGTTTTTTTGATGCCTTGAAGAGCAAACCAAATTCAGAGGAGGAAAAATCCACATGCAGTTTTCAGTGACATTTGCAAAGCCACAGAAAGAAACGCAACATGACAATGACAAAGAGGACTTGGCAAACAACCACGGTAGAGGAAAGACAAACAAGATGATAGAGAGGGGAAGGGGAGGTGGGGTAGTTGGTGGTTAGTCATCAGTTCACTCCGTCAGGGTTTTATGGTCGACAGAAGGAGATAAAAACACTCACCCTTCAAACTGTGGGGTCAGTTATCAGAGTAAGTGTCACCTTCAGGTTTGGTGGGGATTCCTTCCTCCATCCTGTCTGGGGTGTGCTTGCTGGTCGACCTTGGCGTGTCAACCTTCGTCTTGGCTTCTAGGTCGCTGATGTCTTTTCTTGCATCTGCATCTGAATTCACAATGAATGATGGGTTAGGGTTTATATCTGGGAAATGTATCCAAGATTTCCAGGCTGGATGCACGGATCATTAATCTTTTAAGATCCTCCATATTTAACATTTGGATTTGCTCGACCTCATTAGGAACTAAGAAGTGGCAGTTAGGCATTACTTAATAATCCCGATGGTTGAATGGTAACTTGCTGTAAAAATGAAAAAGTCTAGGTTAGTTTTACCATAGGACAAAAGATCAGATTTATAGCTTTATAAGGAAATATAGGCTGGTTCTTATTCCTAAGATTTCTAAGCTTTAAAATGCGCAAGAGAACAAGGAACCATCCTGCTTTCATCACTAGTTAACAGTTCCCAAATAAACTGGTTAAGCATCTGGATATGACAGTTCAATATAATTTGAATGTCTGCCTGGTAGACATGGCGATGAAACAAAGGTTTGCCAAAACATCATAAATTTCTTTTTGTGAGTGACTTAGGTTCTGCAGAGAACCAGTAGACTGCCCCAAAACAGTTGGATCTACTGGTTCTTTGCAGAACTTCACCTGTTTACTGAAGAGATTTCCATGTTGCAAATGCAAACCTTTGTCTCAGTGGTAATTAAGTCTTGCTTATTCACAAATGTAAGGCCAATTATCACCATCATTCTTGAAAGCCCAAAGTATTTTATTAAATCATACCTTCTGGCAAATTGTTGGTGTCATTCGTTGTTCCCCCATCTTCCCTTGTCTCCTGAGTTCCATCCTCCATGGGTGTATCCTCCTTGCTGTCATGATTGGCCTCTTTCTCTGAGGACTTCTTTGCCTCTTCTCTGTCCCAATCCTTGCCCGTCTCCTCTCGGCTCTTGGACTCACGGTCCCGGTGCTTGGAGTCCCGGCCCCTGGATCCCGAGCGACTGCGCTTGGAGCGTGACTTGTGAGATGGGGATCGAGACCGGGATCGCCGGCGTGACCGCGAGTGACTGCGAGAGCGACGGCGTTTGTCGCGGCTGCTGGAACGTGAACGACGGCGACGATCCCTGCTTCTCTCTCTGCTTCGTCTGTTATACCAACAGGGATAAGAAAATGTCTACCGTGAGCTGACACAAAGACTAGGAAGACCTGGAAGGTGTCCTGTTGGCAACTTACACGCTTGATAGCGAAGAGAACATGATCTTTAACCCTAACCCTCCTCAATCCATCACCTGTTGGAGGACTCAGGAGTGTTAGGGTTAATGTCGGTTTTTACTTCTTGTGTTGTAAATTAATCAAAGCAAGTGAAGTTCACTAAGTAAGATTTGAAGCTTTGCATGGCAGAAGTACATAGGATGTAGGTTTGCGGGTACACCATGTAAAAATTCTCTTTTGGGAAGAGGTGTGGTTCTGAGAAGAACCGGAGAGTGTTCAACTCGACGTTTTGGCCAGTATGCTCTAGCCGTCCACACATTCTCCTGAGGACGGCCAGAGGATACTGGCCGAAACGTCGAGTTGAACACTCACCGGTTCTTCTCAGAACCACACCTCTTCCCAAAAGAGAATTTTTACATGGTGTACCTGCAAACCTACATCCTATGAAGTTCACTACTTGGTCAGACAGAGTTAAAACAATAAGGCAGAAAATCATCGCTTTGTTACTGTTAACCTGTCTCAATCAGTGTGAACTAGATTCAGTAAAAAACATCTATATGATCCCTTTTAATCCCACATGGCTTGGGTGTACCTTGTGACACAGAAAAACTGGACACACATCAAAACTGGATGGAGATTCTGTAGCTCCAGACAGCCACCAGTGATGGTGCAAAAATGTTGCCAATCATGATTCACAATAACTGGCCTCTGACCATTTGTTTCAATAACCAGTGGCATGATCATTTCACAATTACAAAGAGCTACACAAGTCCACATACAAACCTGTGTTTACTACGGCTTCTGCTACGCCTACGATCTTTGTCCCTGCTACGGCTACGCCTACGATCACGACTGCGGCTGCGTCTCCTATCACGACTTCTTCGTCGTCTGTCCCTGCTGCGTGACCTGCTCCTTCGCCTCTCCCTAGACCGAGACCTTCGCCTCTCTCTTTCTCTTTCTCGTTCCCTTTCTCGTTCCCTCTCGCGTTCCCTTTCGCGTTCCTTCTCTCTTTTGCGCCGGTCCTCGCGTTCTTTCTCTCGTTCTTTCTCACGCTCCTCTCGTCTCTTGCGGCGTTCTTCCCGCTCCTCTTCCAACTTCTTCTCCCGCTCTTCTTGCTCTTTCCGTCGCTGTTCCTCACGCTCCAGGATCGGCTGCATTCGTTTAGCCTATCACAAAA
>NW_019091612.1:87258-106117 GCF_001949145.1 Acanthaster planci | reverse complement strand
CTTCATGATGAAGAACATGTCAGGAGGAGAAATTGGTGGAAATAGTGCTCAAGTAAAGTGGGGCACAAAGAGCTTCCATATCCATATACCAGCAGGTCAATTTCTATGAGCATGTCCTCACAACTCAACAACACAAGTGAAAGTCAACTCACCTTAAGTTCATCTACAGTAGCCTTGATCTTAGCATAACCCATGTGTTGTTTGCCCATGAGATGGTCATCTACTCTGGACTGGGCATCACCAACTATGAGGAACGCTCCGCACACCTCACACACCTCCATCTGCTTCTCTTGGGAGAGGACTGCATCCAGAGCTTGGGTGGCTGCCTGGTGAGAGATGAACACATCACCGAGATGGTCAGAATGTGATGTCATGTGTGATAAAATCAGACAGATTGAACTCCAATACAAGTACTGGACCCTCTTTATTTTAGATTAAAGGTTTCTCTCTCCTTCGTGTCCAAATGATAAAAAACAAATCTCACCATCGCTGCATCTTCACTTCTCCATCTTCACCGCGAAGATCTTGAGGAGTTGGAAAACACATGGAATTGGACAGGGTCTACTTATTGCTACCCTCGGAGCAGCCATGCCCGTAAAGTAAGACTTTTTCTCCACGCCGAGACTTTTGTCACTGGGTCAGTTCCCGGTCATGCCTAAACCTGTACGACTGTTTTATGGTTGCTAATACATCCCTCAGGTTCCCTCTGTATCTACATTTCATTATGCTGCTGTGGAAATACAGTCATATCAGTCACAACCCAAACAGACGACCAGTCAGCACAAGTCTGTCAACAATGAGAACCAGTTCCTAATAGCGACCATATGGGCTCCTTGGGGTGACTGATCTTTCAAGACTCCTTACTCGGCAGTGGTTGGGGTCTAACCAATGGGAGTCTACAGGCTTGTAGTGTATGCCTAGGGTGAGGACAACATGGAATCTTTGCCAAGTTGGCCCAGTGGAAAAAAAATTATGACCATATTTGATGATTTCGTGAAACTTTCATCACCGCTCCGTTGACACCAGTTAAAGGTGTCTCAAACAGGACAAGACTATTCACACACTCTCATCATTCCCTGAGCCTCTTTAACCCTCCTTACTGCGTCTCAACTATAGTTTCTGGGCTTGTGGGGGCGGGGATAGAGCTTTGGTTGGGAGGAGGCGGGTGGAGGGTTTACTTACTGCTTTGAGTGTATCTCTCTCTTCTCTGAGCTGTTCACAAAGTCTCATGGTTCCTTGAGCTTCTTCAACCTCTCCTTGGCATCCTAACTCTTCTGCCTTCTCCACTAGACTGTTGATGCGCTCTGTCAGCAAGCGAATCTGTTCCTCATTCTTTGCTTGGTTGGGTGCGCTCAACTAGACAAAAAGCCAAGAGTGCAGAATTGTTTATTAAGTAGTTAAACATGTCTATAAAGCTGTGCTTTCTGCTCTGTAGTACGGGGTTAATTAACAAGCGATGTCTAATTCTTGGGCTGATTTTAGCACAGAAATTTTCGAAGACCTACAAATTGCTTATCAAAACAAGTTTCCAGCCAAATTAGTTTGCATTGTACACTGCTTGACTTTGGTTAATTCTGGCTTAGCACGTCAATAATTTCTGCTCACAAGGGTATTAAACCTCAAGTAACAGCAGTGGGACTTTGTCTTTCTCAGTCCTGTTGAATCCCCCAAACTTCCGGTTATATTGTTGGAAGGTTAGGGTTGACCTTAACGGCTTACCTGCTGCTGTGAATTGCTGAGAGCGAGTCTGGAATGGCCCTTGCGTATTCGCCGATCGACCTCAGCCACAATCTGTTGTAGATAGGACAGGAAGTCATCCTCATATCGTGCCCTCTCACGACTGCTGCACTGTTCAAATCTACAAAGGAAAAAATACACATCAATGGAAGATTAGCTAAAATCTGGAAATTCACTATTTTCCTTGAGAAAAGTCAAATTTTTGTCAGCAACTAACTACAATCTTCCCCTGATATATATGAATCCACATATGACATGAGACTGCCAAAGAAAATTATTTTGTTGAATTTTTAACTATTAGCAAGCTCATGCACTGGCTCAGAACAAAGCCAGCATCCACAGATTCTATGCACAAGTTTATGCATGAGTAATGAGAGAAAGCAAAAGATTCTCTGGTGTTGTGCAGATTTAGATGAAATTTGGGAGTTTTCTGAATCTCAGCTTCATCTTTGATATATTCTTCAGGCTTCATTTCTATGAATTTAGTCCTGAGTTGAGACAATCAGCAAACTGCAGCTTTATTGATCTGCTCTAGAAACATTCAATTGTCTGGTATTATTTTTGGTTTGTAACATTTGAAACTCGCCGAAGGGTCAGCTAGAGCTATGATAAAGACAAAGACGAGATCTGGAAAACAAAATTTTGATGGCCCACACTCATTCTCTTCATTTCCTTCTTTGGTTCTCCTTGTTTCTATTGAGATATTATTACTCCAGTGTTTTCCTTTTTGAAGCATCAAAGTTTCCTTGAAAGGAATATCTAGAATAGTGTGCATGTCTATACATATGCATATTGGTGGTGTGTCTATCTTGTGAATGGTAACACAATGCTATCCAAAGCAGGAAATATCATTTTTTTTTAAAAAGGTTTATGAGTTATGAGTGGTCTAGTTTACACTCAATCACCCTGTGTGTTTCAAGCATTGTCTGATATGAATATATCACTTCATTAATCATCACAGAAACTTACGATCTTTTTAACGATTCATCGTGGACCTTTTCACAGGGACCTACATAAAAAAGGAACACAATATAAAGTTCATCAAATATTTCATTGAAAGGCGCAGGATACTGTTATGTGGACAGTTTGTTGAATAATGTTAGCCAGAGCGAAGTTGTTATTCATCCTTTGTATTTGTTCTTACCAAGATCTGATCTTGTGTTGATAAAAAGTTCATGTGGGCAGAAACCACAGAGGAAATGCTTACACACCTGCATGGAGTATAAAAAAATCAATTTCAATGGACTGTGATTAATTAAAAAACATGAAGCTCTCAACTCAGAACACTGGTACTGTGTCAAGTTTCACTTACCAGTATGCTAGCCTTAACCACTTGGTGCCAGATGTAATTTGAAGTTGCATGACGTAAAACCAGGAGATTTTGAAGATTTTCCATTTTCAAAATTCTTAAAAAATCATAACTTCATTTGCTGGATGAATGACATGAATGACAAACAACAACTACTGATGCCCGAATATTTCAGCCAGGCCTGCCGCCTGTTTAAGAAAGCCCAGATTGTGCAGTGTTACCCAAGTTTCTTTTGTTTCCAAAACTGGCACAGTGTGCAGCTGACGTCTTTTCAATAATGGCCAGATTAGCATACAGTGGTATTGAATTGCTCATAACTGTAGCGCTGGAGCGCTTTTGTCCCCGCTCACGCTGAATGCCACAAACAGCGGAATAATCTTTCAAACCAATGACAGGTTTCCTCCGCTATTGACAACTGAGCCCGTGAGATTGAATGAGTGAAGGCATAAAGACTGGAAAATACCAAAACGTGAGTGAAATCATTCAATACATGGCGCTTAGAAAGCAGAGAGGGTAAGGATCATTTCTGTGTGCAAAAACAATTGCGCCTATGATTATAAGAGGGTGAACCGAACTTTTTCACCATGCCGACACGAAATTACGTGTACGGATGTGTGGCTAAGCATGCTAAGGATGGAGCGCTAGCAAGGATCCATGCGTGTGCCAGGCTAGTGGGGCTAGGACTAGGAGTTAATGACTTCGAGTTCTTGAACTTTAGTAGGCATAGGGCCTCATTTAGTAATTATGCTAGCCTATGCCATGTCGGCCTAGGCCTGTAATGCGCCATTAATTGCGTAAATGGCCACAGTATGCAGATGTACAGATTGTCGCCATTGATTGCGTAAATGGCCACAGTATGCAGATGTACAGATTGTCTTGTGATGAGAGGCAGCAGGGAAGTAAAAGCTCTGAATTAAAAAAAAACATTGGTTACACAGTCCACAAACCATTGGGCATGCCATGTTGGTCAGTTGGTAGTGAGGGCGCTTTTGTTTTGTACATAGGCCCAGGCGCTAGGCTAGGGCCTACATCATCACATGTTCAACAACCACACTGCCGTTCGCCTACTTGGCATGCATGGTGAAATTAAAGCACTCGACTTTTTCGCAAACCATGCCATAATTTGACACAAAAATGATTCCCTTCGTTAAAATGTTTTATACTTACCGATGGATGGTCCCATCTAATCTCTTTTGACCTTTCTGTGGGCAAAGAATTACGATTTTTGCCCATCAATTCATCGAGTAGTTGTGCCGCGGACTGCATTTTCGAAGCTACGCAGGAAGTAAGAGGTTGAATTTGAAGCTGGTGGCACATAACATATAAATGTGTAATTGCAACGGTGAAATACTTCGCCGGATACCAATAGCACGCCGAAAATCAACCTCGTCCTCAAAGATGGACTAGTTCATTTTTATACAAAGGGTAGTTTGGTCCTCACACGTAGAAATATTTCCACATTTCTAATCACAAACACCAAACATAATTCATGTATTACAAAACGTAATTTTCAGTAGAGTTTTCCTATTTTTACCGATGTTTTAGCAAAATGTGAGTAGTTCTTCAAGCTCAAATGTAGTAACATTTAGCTTTCGATATCGATTTTGGAAATGGAAGCAACCGCATGTATCGTCAACTTCACATCATGGGGCCGGTACACGTGTAAATAAAATACATGTAGTGATGTGCATGCTGTACATGAGAGTCGCTTCGGGAATTGGTACAACTAATATATAAGAAGTGGATCATTGGAGGAAGAAAATTGGGCCTAGCGTTATCAACACTCTTATCTGGTAATTTCTAAGCGTTTAGTTTTAGTGATGGACGATTCTAAGGATCTTGAGGATAAGTTCCGTGAAGCAGCAAGTATAGGTGATCAGGATATGCTAGACAAACTGCTTCAGCTCGGGGTAAATGTGAATGCCCAACATCGAATAAATGGATGGTAAATTGAATTAATAATAATTAGGCCTAGACACTGCTATAGCCTTTTACTATATGCCTATTGCTTTATACAATTTTAATAACATCTAGGCCTGTCGGCTTCGTAAATTTTCATTTCTTCAATGAGTTCTATATACGGACGTCACTGATTTTCCTTTACAGTGGTTTACTGGAATTAACCATCAGAAAGTGATCAAATGCCCTAGGAACGTACAGGAGGAAAGGGAAAAATGTTGCATTCTGACTCCACTTCAGCAGTTGTGTACAAAGGCTACTTGGAGTGAAGAGAATTTTCTATTTCACAACAACATCGGCAAATGTTTCTCAGTCCAGAATTTGCATCTTTTGAGCATTTCTGTAATGAGTGACTTATATTGAGATGATACTTGATGGGAAACGTGGAGTCAGGATGCAACATTTTTTCTGAGGAAAGAGTTCCATATACTTATACTAAAAAAAGTTATAGCCTAGGCTATAGGGCCTACAGATTTGAGTACTCCACTTGACACCCCATGCACAAACTTACGGTGTACATGTAGTTTGAGACTGATCTGAAAAATTTAATCTAAGTAGATGACTTGGTCATTATCCAACCTAAATTGCATTTTTCTGGACATGTTTTTGCTTTCTGAAGGCTAATAAAAGTAACACTAACTGTATATTCTTCCAATGCATGCCCCATAAAGTCAAATTTAGTCGTAAAAATATTGAAGCATTTACTTAACACAGCTTAGAATTTTCAGAGCAGTTTCCAGGTCGGGTACCAAACCACAATCTAGCGATGACGCCAGGCTATGCATATGTCGCTCGTTTGTGCAGTGATGATGTAATTATTGAACTATATTTAGATCACGGTTCACAGATGACATTAATCTCTTTATCAGCCCAAAACTCCAAAACCAATTCCTGTGATTGATCAAATTTACAGGAAACATACTACCCAAGATCTAAATGAAACTTTCCTTTTATTTGGTATCTATAAAAGCGGATCGAGGAGATTTTTCGGTCGAATCTTACTGTGGATGTGTCGAAGTCGGTAGACAGGCGATGAAAACATTTATGCGAAAAAAATGAAGCTTTGCCGAAGTTTACTTTATGCGTGAAAATGTTGCCATTAAAAATCTCCATCGATTCACCATGGCAAATTTTATATTTACTGTGGCGATTTTTCAAAATAGCGATCGAAAACAGTTTTGCCATAGACTCCTACGGTAACAGCAATGGCGGCCATGTTTGCTGCCGGCATTTCAAATCTCGTTATTTTCCCAAAATTTTTATTTCAGGACTGCCCTACACTGGGCCAGCAAACGTGGCCACCCTACCATTGTCCGACATTTACTGACCAATGGAGCTGACCGATCACTGACCAATGGGAAAGGAGAGACAGCTGCCCAGCTCACCGATAAAGAAGAAATCCACTCCTTATTGGGAGGTCAGTATCTGAAGAGATTGAACCCGAGGTTCTAATGCATTTGAAGCTAAGATGACAAACACGCTGGTATTAGAATGACGGATGAAGTTAAAAGTAGTTTGTGGCTTAGGCTGTTCTCATTCCACAGTGCATTTCTGCTAAGATTTAGTGATGTTCACTGATGCTTGATCAGTCCTATATTCATAGTACTGCAGTCCTAGGCAAAAGTTTGCAAAGAATTTTTTTTTATACTCACAGTGTAGGAAAAATAATGGTATTATTTCTGTTGTACGTCCGTTTCTGCACCCTCTGAATGTGAAAAAGCATACAAGGATCTGCTGAAGTTGTAAAGCATGATGCAGATTAGAATCTGGCTTATATTATGGATTGGAAGATACTACTTTCTAACATTCAAGAAAGCAATTCCATACACCCAATCAATTATGTACATGTACCTGTCTGAGGAGCTATGTTAGAGTTAGACTGGAAACCTTTCATTTCACAAATGGAAATGCACAGACTGAGCATTTTTTGCAGTATTTTTAGAGCCGGATCTTTTACAAGACCAGCACTTGTATGTATGTCCAGAGAGGAATATAATGTTACCATTGCACTTGAGATATTCAAATAGTCGGAGATGGATTTCTTTCTTCAGGTTTTTTTATCACATGACATCTATTTTGGGCTCTCATTCTACAGGGAAACCAGAGACACTTTCTAATTCTTCTTTGCCTATCACCCCAAACTACATTCGGCACCCACCATTTCCCTACCTATCCAAGACGAATGGAACAGCCCAAAGCCCAATGGCTAACACGAACCATGACCAACCAATCACAAGCAGAATATCTCATCTCTCATCTGAAGGTGGGTGACCATTAAAAAAACCCAAAGCTTTTATTTTACGTGTATATCAGGTGCTGGTTTTGTTAAAAGATTGTGTACACACAAGTTTATCATAAACTAAGACGCCTCAGGTCTCGGAAGCGAAGGCTTTACTGTTGGCCAAAACTAGCTGGTGTTCCTTCTTACAGTCAGTGGACATTACGTAACTGGCGAACCTGGGGTAGTCGCAGACTGTTTGCGGAGGAATCTTTTGCTTCGATCATGCAGAGTTTAAATATAATGGACTGCTTAATATTGCCAATTCCAGATTGCTTACTGTAGGATTTGTTACGTTCATGTATGTTAACATTCATGGATTGATTTTGTTAGTAAGACTTGAGAATGATCGGTTGTAATTGATTTATCAGTTCAGTGATTGATTTCTCATGTAATTGAGTATAAACAAGGTGATGATCGGGTGGTTGATGTGTTCCTCCATTTTATCCAAATCTAGAACTGGTGCTGAAAGTCCGGGTTGCCAACTCAGCTGAGACAGACTTCATCGAGATTGAGATTGACCGCAATGAACGGACATTCTCTAACCTGGTCTTGACGTGCTGCCGAGAGCTCAACTGTGAACCGGAGACAGTGGTCAAGGTTCGTAAACTCCCCAACACTATCCTCCGCAAAGATAAGGATGTGTGGAGGCTGACGGATTTCCAAGAGTTGGAGATTGTTCTACAGAAGTTCTCCGGTGGAACGC
The DNA here is from genome assembly GCF_001949145.1 of Acanthaster planci. The sequence continues at coordinate 98,128 of NW_019091612.1, read as the reverse complement.
GACTCCAAAATGCCTTCCAAGAATTGATATACTGATATCAGTTATTTCTCAATTGATACCACCACGTTGTTGTGTACATGGTTGAATGAAATCCCAGATTTATTGAGATCTTTCAAAATCTATCTAAAACTATCAACTACATGTACATATAGGTATGTAGTTGTATCAAAAGCCAGGTCTTGGAATGTTTTGATGGATTCAGGACTGTACGGTTCCAGTAATCGATATATCGAAAGTAGGATTGACATGGATTGACTATCCCTTGTACAGAACATAAAGGCTACATACATACAGGACTTGATATTGAACTAACTGCAGTATTAGGCAATTTCATTAGTTTGAGGTTTGATCCACCAAATGTATTGTTATTTCAAATGAAATGTAAATTATACGACACCAAGAATTAGAGCAGAGAGAGAAAACAGCACAGGAATTCTGCTTCTTGCCATTTTCATGTTAACTGATTTCTAGCCACAGGCTTACTTGGCTGCAGCACTACAGTTTCTTACAGCAATTATCACGAGGTAAAACCCTGAGCAGGTTTATTTTGTTGATGGTTGGACATCCTTTTGATATTTTGGATATCATTGCCAGTATCAAAGTTTCACCAATTTGATATGATTAAAAGTCTGATTTAGGAGAAATCAATTTCAAATTGATATCAAAGAATCGAGCAATATCAATGGACCGCAGCCTCTGTCACCGGTACTTGACACACGGCTTGATGGCCGATTCATTTCAGTGGTCAGAATCCACTTTCTTTCTTAGAGACTGTTTTGGATTAGATCATTTTGTAGAAAACGTCCTGCAGAAATGTGCAGGGTTAGTTTAGTATGGCATTCAGGCTACCTCATAATCTACCACTACACAATAGTAGCCCTCGTTTGTTGAGAGCATGCATGAGTATTTCTAAAATGTGTGAACAAATTTGTTTGCATGGTTAACTGCTTGCAGTTGTGTAAGAAAAAACATTGTATATTGATTTCATTTTGAACATTCAGAGATGGTGGATAGCCTAACAGATTTTCTGGGATCCTCTAGAATAAGGTTGGTCAATCCCTATTCTGCTTACTTCAGCACTGACAGAAAACTACCGAATACTGGTTTCTCTGAAAGCCTTAATCCTAAGCAATAATGTGGACTTTCCATTGTTGTTAAAGTCTCCACATTAAAATTTCTTTGTATCCGAGAATCTTTGCTTATCTAATAAGCTTATGTCATTTTAAGTGTGATATATTCAGACTTTGAATAGAGGACAATTCATTTCAGTAGCTACATGCATGTGTAGATTGTGATTGTGCTTTCATGTCTGTGGCAAACATTCAGTGTTTTATACATGATCTGAATAGAGTGTGCACTCAAAACTGATGCCAGATTGCTGCATTTACTGAGATGCTTGACAAAGGTGACTTTACTACTCTTTCACTGCTCAGAACAGAAACATTACTGTCAAACAATGCATTGGTTATGTGGTGACAATCAACCCTGAAATCTGGACTGATTTTTCCCACTTTTGTCCTAATGTAGAACAGATTGCACAGATCAGGAACATGTGTACTCCATCCTCATTTCCATTATGAAAGTTTGCATTAATTCTCAGATGCTCAGGGTTCGTACACTTGGCACCACTTGAATGTCAAGGAGTTTTCAAGGACTTGCAAGATCCAGAATTCTTATCTTTAAAGACTTAACTCTAGCAAGTATACACATGGCTTGCCTTGCGATGGGGGGAGACATACATGTACAGTGGAACGCACAGCTTATGGTGTCTGCATTTGTCGAGGGCACCAATCCACTACTTACAGTGAATTTTTTCTCCACCCAAGTAACTGGTGAAAGTAGAGTCATTTTATCAGTTGATGACATATTTTGAAACCAGTCATCACAGAGCTGTGCATGAAGTAATAATGAAAGTACGAGCCATGAATCTAATAGTGTGACAAGTGGACCATTGTTTTGGCAGATAGGCCATGATGTCCCCGTAATAAGATTAAGTTGAGCGGAGGTTTTTGTTACGTCCAATTTATTCCATCAGTTCCTTCTCCCCTCACCCCCTTCTCCCAGCTTCAGAATCTTCTGTCTTCTGACATGTCTGAGAGTCAATACACGATGCAGTATGTTTGGCATATGAAGTTTAGCATGACCAATAACGCAGCATGATGGCTTTACCACGTAATCATATCAACGGTCTTTAATGGAAAGAAACAATAACGATGCCGTTCTTTTGCCAAGTAACAATGCATGTAACTGATTCCAGTCCGCAGCAAATGAGTGAGCCTCATTTGCAATGCTTGATTCTTTTGAAAGCAAGTTGAAATTTCACTTTAATTGATGAGTAATATTTAGTTCAATTTATTTACTCAATTAATTGGAAGCAAGTGGAATACTTCTTTTTACTGCACATGGGATTCCTGTGTGTATAAACTGAATAATTGATTGAATATTTAGAAAATGTTATTTTATATTTTAAGTGTGTATGCTTGATAAAAACTATTTATAAAGATGTATTCCTGTCTATGTAGTCAAGAATTGCTGCAACAGCCACAAGCATTATTTGGTTACTTAATTAATCGATCAATATGTTGATTATTCAGTGACTTGTTTCTATTTAATCAGATGTTTCACCATGTTTCAAATATCAAGGGTTTGTTTGGAAGGTGCATGAGAAGCATCATCTCCACCATTCCTAACACAAAACCTTTTCAGAAAGTACAAGTGGGTGGGATGTATTGTTAAGACAGTTTCCCTTTGAGGATTTCAAGAGGGACCGATTGCTTGGTTTTTGTCCTTAATTTGACCTTGACAGTCCTCTGTCCCTCCAACATGAAGAATGGAGGACTGAGAAAATTGGTATGCAGAAAAAAGGGCTACTTAATTAATCAAAATCATTATCCAAAACAAAACCAAAAATATCAACTTGTGGATGTAATCTTTGGTTTGTACATGTACTCAGAAAGTGATCACTTTGTCAACATACCAGCTATCTCTTGAAAAAGAACCATCTTTAAAGTAGCTTTCCAAACTGGACATGTTCCTGTTGTTTTTGGAATGCACCATTACAATATTGTGTGTTCTAGCTAGTGGGATGGGGGAAGATATGGGTGTTCTTCATTTGACTGGTACGGCGTTGGAACAAATTCCCGACATAAACAGTTCCATATTGTAACATTTGTTGTTTCAAGGCTACTCTTCACAGAACAACTTGTATTTTGAGGGGTACATTCCAAGCGGCCTGTTTCAAAATGCTGTACATGTAATTATTTCCATATGATCCATGTCAATTTTCTGAATTTGGAATTTCTGAATTCAGTGACCTACTAACAGTGTGCTATTGGGCTTGCACATGCATGTACATGTATGTAGGAGAAATCAATACCCACATGCATTTTTCCTTATACCATTTGGTAGTAAACATTTTTCTACTTTCTAAAAGGGTTCTTAAATGAAATAAAATATTGAACTTCAGTGAAAAAAGTGCATGTTTTTGCAAGTTTTTAAATCCAAAGAAAGTACCATAGGGATCCCAGGGTGTGGTAGAATTTGTAGGGTTGAAGACGGTTTCTTAAAGAGTCAAGACAAAGGCCATAATCAATGGTTGAAGAAGCTATCCAAGTTACTGTGTGTTAGGGTGTACCCTAGGGTGTTTTGGTTTTGTTTTTTTCTGTTTTGTTTTTATTTTGAGTTCATGAAATGCTCCTGAGAATTTTGACGTTGCTCAATGCACAGTTGGCTTCTATCTGTAGTATCCCTTTGAAGAATAACTGTAATTCATTTACTGCTCTGGACCACGAGATCAAAATCAATGAAAGTATCCTGTCATAAATCATGCATAGTGCTCTCTCATAAAGAGCAGAGTTACAAATACTGTTGTCAAGAGCAAATTCTGAGAATCCCAATTTGTGTTTTCTTTGTTTTTATGATAAAGTCCTGGTTATCACGAAGTAATTTGCCTGTGGCCTGGTCCCTTGAACTTTTTTATAATGAGAATTGACATCATGACTAGTAACAATATTCCTTGTTTATCTTTGGGATTTGCCTTCATCATCAGTCAGGACAGGTCAACAGTCTGGTTACTTTAGAAATGTAGATGGCCATTTTCTACTTGCAACTTTCTTGTCTTCCTTTTGTAGACTGTAAATAAATCGTGGATCATTTTTTTAAGATATCGTATTACTGTAACTCCTTGAGTGCTTGAACATTTCAAATAAAGCCAAAGGTTACACTGATCTGTGCTTGTGTTGAAAAGTCATTACTACTTTATTTTTGTTTGAAACAAAATGTAGAATTCAAGTATGTTTTAGCATTTAGCCTGTAATTTCATAGAATTTGAGTTTCTTTTACTTTCATTTGATAGAAACAAAGTCATGAATTCTTTGATGATTACGGACTTATCATATCTTTTATTTGACTGGAAATGCTATTTGTTACTGAAAGTAAAGTATGGTGTTTATTTCCTACAGGTTTGAACATGGTATGTGTCCCCTTCCACAAGACTTAGCTAATAACATTTAATTGGCCAAGTAGATTGATTCAAGCAAAAATAGAGTTTTGATAAACTGATGAATTGATAAATAAAAATCATTTATAATCAATAAACTTGTGAATGTCAATTCTTGCAATTTGTGTGTCAAGGCTTAACTGAACCAAATGTGTATGACAACTGAGGCCAACCGTTTGCACCTCCTTCCAACCTTTAAAATTTCATCCCATATCTGACACTAAGTTTGGATCTGATTTCCCCTGTGGATAGTTTGGCCTATGTTGTATAATGTATACACAAAACCCCACAGGTTTAAATACCTTGCAGCCTTTAAAATTTCATCCCAAATCTGACACTTAGCTTGGATCTGACTTCCCCTGTGGATAGTTTGGCCTATGTTGTATAATGTATAAACAAAACCCCACAGGTTTAAATACCTGCCCCAATCACAATACCATTAATAGTTAAATGTACAACTCAGAGACCTGCTTATGACATATTTGCCATTGTTATTCCCTCTTCTATTACCAACAACTGATATCCTACTTTCTTTGTGTTTTCTTTGCCAACAAATTCTTCGTTGATCGTTTTCCTGGTACCTTCTGCTTAGTTATCTTTACTTTCTTCAAGGGTGCAGCAATCTTGGTTTTCTTTCTGATCAGTCTCCTCACGGGTATCTTCAAGAGATCTTTGAGATCAACCACATCACCTTCAGTTTCAGCTTTCCGTTTAGTCGCTCTCTTCACATTCTTTTTGTCCTCCAAGCTTGATGACTGCCCTGTGAGATCTTCCTTCTTGGACCTTTTCTTGAATCTCTTTGCTTTGGCATCTTCTTCTGGTGTGATTCTTGGTTTGGTTGGCTGTTTATCCCCGCTCTTCTCAAGTTGTTTCTTCACTGTTGGGACAAACAAGTGGAGCAATGCAGTTAAGAGCTCTCTGTCAAGTCTACAGACTGTGTCCCTTGTCCCAGCCAGGCACAACAGCCCGCCTTGACTCTCACATCTCAACCATCAGGCTACACAGCGCTGGAAAATTCATACTTTATTTTACAATACTGCATGTATTGATATTTCCTGTGCTAAGCCTGCAGGTGGCATGCTTTTGATCAGAGGAAACCTATGCTATGTGATCAACACCCCCCCCCCCTTTTATATAATACGGCAATTGCAGGGGTGAGATTTTTCCATATTTTTCTCAATTTCGTGTAACATGTTTTCTGGATATGGATATTCTATTTGGCATGGCTGTGCTGAAACTATTAAAGTAATATATAAAGCAGGACTTGTACACGTTGAAGTTCAGATAGAGCCGCATTTGTATACCATAACTTCCACAAGAATGCAATGCTACGGAACTGTGAAGGTATATCATGTTAAACTGTCAGGACTCAACACAGACTCTAGAAGGGAACATTTGTTGTGAGGACGGGGTTGAGAATTGTTCTCCTTTTTGGGGGGGGGTGTGTTATCACTTTTCATGTGCTTTTATTTTTTTATCAAATGAGATTGAGCTGGGATGGGAACTGGTCATTACCTGACTGTTTGTAATTTTGAAAGGATCCTGACAAGAAATTTTTTTAAGGTTATTGCGAGAAATAAGACATTAACTTAATCTTTGAAATTTTGGTTATCGAAGTGTGTTACGTCTTCCTTACTCTAATTTCTTAGTCAGGGATTAAAATAACAAATATGTATGCCCCAAACGCATTCATTGTTTCCATGTATGTCTAAATGTTTTGCTCTTAAGTCAGGGACTTATGACGCAAATACACCAGTATGCAAGTAAGACTTTTATCTGGCTTTTGTGCCCTTATCAATTTTTGTAATTGGCCTTCGTGCCTGTAGCAGTGGCCTTGGTGCCCCAGGAAAGTTTGACTTCTCTGAGGTCAAAAAGTCCAGTTTGGCTTTGTTTAAAAATGGCCCACAAAATGACTCCATGTACAACCTCTTTCATGCAAACATTATTCTGTTTTGAGTAGACTTTTTCCCCTCTACCCAAAGTGTCACTGCCTTTTCTAGACAAATGATGACGCTATGAATTCTCTTCAGGCATGCACCGTTAAATTTCAGGGATTTTCTGTAATATTTATCCAACACTTGATGAACAGAGAAAAACTTAATGTTGAATTTCTTCGGAAATAAAAAAGACCTTGAGATAACTGAAGACAAAATATAAACAAACTCTTCCCAGCAGGAGAAAATGCATGCATTGTAAATTCAACTCACATCTCCAGATGTCTTGATGATCTATATTGGGCATCTGTTCCCACTTCTCAAACACAAGTGATGTGTGCAGTGGCAGCGAGACAGACTCGTCTGTCCTGACATACAAGGCTTTGATGTTTGGCCAACCATAGTGGAGGATGGATGTTACTCCTTGCACTGCTGCCATGATGTTCTCTGTTACTTGGTCAACTGTCATGCCGGTGTGAGCAGCGACTAAGTGACTGAAATGTTAACAGGTTTTTTTATTTCTATGAATTAATTCATGTGAAATCAACAAAACAGTGACCATGTGCACATTACACAGCCAATTGAAATAGACATTAAAACAGAAATGCAAGACAATTGATTTCATCAAGGAGATCATCTTACATTAACTCTGTAATAAATTCTAATTTTAAGGATACTCTTGAGGATATTTCTGCTGGGGAGCTATCTTGAGCTTGACCATTCAAGTTCTCCCACACTACATTCTTGAACTCCTTCAGTCTTTGGGCAATACAATGAGCATACATGACATGTTGAGTTCCCTGGTATCTCATCAACTAAAAAAATTGATGTAACATGAGGTGAAACAGCAAACTTAGCTGTAAAGCTTGATTCAACCTCTTTAACAGAACACCAAAACCATTTTCTTTCAATCTTCTGAGGGAAGGTAACCCAGTGGTTATTATCAATTCAAGGGTTCAAATCCTTCAGCTGGATAGAATGTTATGTCCTTCAAGTCATTCCAACCCAACTTGCCTTCCTCCACCTGAGAGTACAACTTCATGTCCAGCAGTAGCTGGGATGGATAGCAACCTGCAATGGACTGGCGTCCCATCAATGGGAGAAAAGAAATACCTGTATTCTTGGTCCTGTTATGCCTAGAAACCAGAGATAAACGCTGGCCTGATTTGCCAAATTGGATCAGGACAGACTTGCCTGCATTTCAAAGAAACTGGGACATCCAGACCCATGTAATACTGGCTGAGCTGTAGATTCCTGAATCCAACCAAATCCTACACCACTGGTATTACATGCTACAAAAGTGGGTGATGTCTGGATGGATTGAGAGAGGTTTTAGCATCCTTCAGATCAGAGAAAAGAGTGTAGAGATAAATGAAAGCTCACTTCAAAGACCTCAAACAAAAACTCACTTTGTGTTTCCACGATTGGTGAGGATGAAGTATGTTGGGTTGATGGCTTTCAGTATTTCTGCCTTCAAATTCACCTTCTTCATGTTAACAGTAATGGGATACCTACAGGTTAAGAACAAGTTGAAACTTACGTGATGTTTGCGCATTAGTGAAAGAGGACATTCCGTTGGTTAAAAAGGACAAGTGGAGAAAATTAACATGAAGCAATTTGCTTGTCTATGAGAACTGTTCATCTGTTTAAATTTGGGAATCAATATGAGAAACTATGGAAGACAATATCTTGCACGGAGACTGAGCCAAGTAGTGGAAGACTGCACAGTCAACTCTCGTTATAAAGAGGACACCTGTCATAAAATAGTCTGATGCAGAACAACGTCTGAGGTCCAAAGTTTCTTGAATTATTGGTTTTCCCAGTCTTTTATTACCAAGGCCCTGGTTATAATAAGCAAATGTCGCTGGTCATGGCAGCTTTGATATATTAGAGCAGACTGTACTTCACTACATCACAAATCCAAAGTCCTGTCACAGTGAACATGGGATGCATACTGACGAGGAATGCCATAGTTTAGCTTGCATAGACTGTGACCTGATTCTGAATGATTTCATGAGTATGGAGGACGAAAAGTAGCCATCTGTTTTTCTGCTATCAGAATAGTAGAAAAGCAGATTTTATGTTTTAGTAACACGTAGATTTTGACTTTTCTGTTACCTCAAAAAGTTGAACGAACATTGTTGGGTTATGCATTCTTCTATTTTTCTGCTTTTCTGCTTCAAAAAAAGCAGATTTTACTTTTTCTTTGTTCACTGGTGGCCTAAAAGCAGCCGTCTGCTTTTCTCCTTGTGAACAGGCAGAAATGAGGATCGAATGTTTTGACAACAACAGTGAATTCTACTTTTTTGCATTTTTTATACCGGAAAAGCAATTTTACATAGGCGGCCGAAAGGTGGCCATCTGCTTTTCTGCCTTCCAAGGGTCATGAACGGAGTCGTGAACCTCAGGTTATGACCATTTATTTTCTTGGGGTTTGAAGACGTATAAACCAATAATTACAGTTAACCCTATCTTTTATAATGAAATTATTCACATGTTTCCCGTGGCCCAAGCAAGCTTGTGCGTCTATTGGATTACAGTTGTAAAACATTGTATTTTCGTTGAGATGCTGTTTTCTCGGGCTCACAGGGGCACTGATACTGCCGTATGGGATTGGTCCGTAAAAAGCATGGGTAAGTATTGGTTTCTACATCTTCATTCCCCCAGAACGGAAATGGTCGTAACCTACCGGTTCATGACCCCATTCACAGCCCATCGAGGACAGAAAAGGCCACCTATGTAAAATCTGCTTCTCCGGTATCACAAAAGCAGAAAAGTAGAAAAGTTGAATTCACGGTTGTCGTCAAAACGTTCAATCCACTTTCCTGCTTGTCTGACAGGTAAAAAGCAGATAGCCACTTTTTGGCCGCCATCAAAAGAGGAAAAGTGAAACTACTTTTGTAGTAGCAGAAAAGTGGAAAAGTCGAAAATAGCATGTTACAAAGATGTAAAATCTGCTTTTCTACTTTTCTGATAGCAGAAAAGCAGATGGCCAATTTTCACCCTCCATACTTACGAGGGTATGGCGAAAACACTTGCCCTGAATGCAACACTTTGAAGGGAAGGGCTGTGAACCTCTGGGACAGAATATCACGCTAGATTTTGCTTGACCTTAACAGTCCTGAATCCTTCAATTTTAGTATGATTTGGCACATACCTTAGGGACTTAGGGAGCATTTACATTTGATTGCTGATTTCATTATTAACCAAACCAACAAACGGCCACAACTGCAAGTTTTAGTTCACAAAGAAAATTTGAGTGGCGGCATTCCCTGAGGTGACATTGACAGCCATGATCTAGACCGATTCACTGTTGCCATTACTGTGGTGTCCCTGTCACTCAGGCACACATTCCCAGGCTTGACGAGCGTGTGATTTTGTTTAGCAGTGGGCTCCTGTTTCTGATTCTTGTCACCGGATCCGTCTGTATCATGGAGCACTTACTTTTTCCTTCGGTAGAATTCTTTACCAAGGTGGACATGCATGAGCCTGAAGATTCTCTCATCGGCCAGGAAGATGTCGTATCGTTTGGCCAACTGTCTGCGAGAGTCAAACGCCTGGTACTCCTTCTTCAGTACCTGCAGGGGCATCACCTATAAACAGTACCGGCAAAGCACTTGATTGATTAGTTTCTCACCCTGCTAGGTCTATTCAATGGACTGCGCAGACAGAAGGGGGCGCTGTGCCCCCCCTAGAAAAATACTAGCTACGCCATAGGACAGAAGGGGATGCTGTACCCCCCCCTAGAAAAATACTAGCTACGCCATAGGACAGAAGGGGATGCTGTACCCCCCCTAGAAAAATACTAGCTACGCCATAGGACAGAAGGGGATGAGAGCAAGTGAAGCACATGTAATTTCATTCACTGAATCACACTTGTTCATCAATTTGCACAGAAGACCAGGAATGTACACAGCTGTGTACCAGAAGAAAGTGGGCTGGTTCCCACACCCCCATTAAATCCTTGGTTCTAACATCCCCATTTAAATCTTAGATTTAAAGCAGAGTACAAAGGATGTGGTCCACTACAAGTGCTCTTACATCACTGGTACCCAGTACATGTACATGTACGTACTGATATTTCATGTTAAAAATCACTGCAAACCAGCCAAGCACCGGTCACTGACAACTGGCCTATATATGAACTCCAGAATCTAACCTGTGACCCCTTGTGACCTCTAACAGACATCTAATCCACAGACATCATATACAAAATTCCGAGTTTGCAATGCCTTGGTACCAACTGAAGTCACTGTTGGCCATTTTACTGTGCCAAATAGAAAGAGAATGGTTGGCTGCTTGTCACTGTGACTGTTGATGCCAGGGATGAATTTGGTTAACAACAGTATTCAAGCAAGCATTTACATTACCTTTGTATTCAGCACAGTAAGATGGCTGCTGGTGGCTTCAATGACCTTTGTGTGCTTAGGGCATTACA
>NW_019091612.1:47724-81224 GCF_001949145.1 Acanthaster planci | reverse complement strand
TTTGGGTCCGAGTTGACCTGATCCCCCCTTCAGCACGTTTGGGCCTCTCCTCTCGCCTTTTACTTCTTTGCAACGCCAACAAACCCCATGTCCGACATACATACACTAAGAATACTTACAGTTCCTTCGACAAGACGGCTCTTTCTGTTGCCTGTATATTCCGGTTTTTCGCTTGCCATTTTAGCTAAACAAAATAGAGTTTGCTCGTCTGGAATCTGAACGGAATCGGCAGGATCCGGACCCGTGGAGTTGGCACCCTTGCAAGTCTAGTTGCACGTGCAAACATTTATTCAGTCTGCCACGTGCACAACTCTGCAATGAAGTCTAGGATCCCTACCAATAACACGGCGCCCTCTATCGGAGATCAACGTTTACTACATTAAAAGAATCCCTTTCTGAAAATCTGAAAGGCTTAGAGATTCTTGGGTCCAATTTTACAAAATAACGGAGAATTAAGGTTACGAACTAATGTTTAAAAACCAGTCCCTTTATTCACAGCTTAACAGAATTTGACTTCCCAAATGTTTCATGTTCAGTAGTTAGTACATTAGTCAGTACGATACACATTACAAATACTGTTCAGGGCACTTTTAAAGATGTGTTCCAGTCTTACAGCCCGATCCCAGTGCACTTTGGGGATAAATATTCGAGACAGGCTTGAAACAAGCCTACTAAGCTCTCACTTTTTATTGGACAACTGTCCAATAAAATATTTCTCTGGAACCCTTCAATGATTATCAGATGTAATTGAAGAACTAGTGAGCAGCACAACTGGATTTAAATTGAAGTTGAAGCTCCACTATCGTGTTTGGCTTTTGGTTTCGTGGTTATAAATTTAGTCACCTAAAGCTCACCTTTCCAACTTTAACCAAGTTTTAGAATTTTTCACTTAAACCCTACTGATTGTAGAGCTTGAGACGAAGCTGAAATGAGTATGAAGTCTAGATATGAAAATGGGCACTGAGTTGATTCTATGCGACAGTGCCACCTCTTAAGTTGGATCATGGTAGTCCTGTTGAGGTAACAACTATTTGTGGCTAAGGAGAGAAAAATTGGAAAATGGACAAACTGATAATGTTGAGTTTAAACAAGCATAAATAATTTGTAAACAAAGCTTGGTGACAAATGTGTGTATCAATATCATCACTTTCTCCCAAGGTCTTTTTCTTTCAGTATTCTCCTATCAGTTCCTGGCTTGCTAACTGGTATGCCCTGTGCCGGTAGGTTTTCCTGATCTCCAAGTCTAGTAGCGGTAGGTCGTCAGGATCTACTCTGATGCCTTTATCTGCCCTCTGTTTCAGTACCATGGCCTCCAAGAGAGGGGGCATGCGGGCGTGGCTTGGGGCCACATGGAAGTGTTCTGGCTTGGGTGTGAATTTACAGAATTCCTCTTCATCGGCTTTGCGAATCAACTCCCATTCTTTCTTCCACCATGCTCCTACTTGAATCTCCAAATCCTCTCGCTTGTATCCTGCACATATAAAACAACAAATTTAATTACACTAAATGTAATTAATTAAATGTAATTAAACTAAGAAAGGGGTTAAGCACAATAGCCTTCATCAGTAAGTCATCTGTAAAGTGTGATGTTAGGTAGCTAGATTACGCAAAAGCACATTTTTATGCAAATTACCTCTGTATGTTAGTTCTCCCCACACTTGTCCTTGATCTAATTCCTGCAAAAATGCAACAGAGAACAGAGTCACTTATAAATAAACTGTAAAATCATAATGTATACAGCTCTTGTTTTAAACCAGCTCTGTCAGTCCTCATGTTGTATTTGTCAAATGTAACTTTGTTCTTATCTCAATGTTGTGTTTTTCTAAATTCATCTGTCTTTAGTCCTTGAAGATGTCTTCACAGCTTTAGCAGGTTTTAGATAAATTGGATGATTCTGTTTTCATTTGTATTACTGTTTTAGCAATTTAAAATTAAGGCCTGAGTACCGTAATTTTTGGAATATAAGGCGTGGCTTATACGTTGATTTTGCCCGTGAAAATGGTCGGAGAGGCTTGTAATCTGGGCAGCTTATATGCTGAGCTTTGAAGAATAAACTTGAGATTCATGTGTAGAAACACTAATCTGTTTATTCAACTTTTGTCTTTTGAAATGGTGTTTTCGACTGTATTATGTATCTCAATCCAACCTTTGGTTGCAAATAGTTATAAACATTAGAAATTCACAAATAATGCAGAAAGTATGAAAGGTGCAGGGTCATGGGTAGCCTCAGACTGAGGGCCAGTCTACTGGACTCCCTCCGTATCCTAGGCCCCACAGCGGTGCATTCAAAAAGTGGGGACTCCGTGAAAATGCCTTCTATAAAACCCCGTCTGCATGTATGGATCACTCAACCCATCAATTCTCTGATGTGCTACTTTGGGCGATTTCCAATTTGTAGAAATCCATGAGATTTTTGTTTCGATTTTGGGCCATTCGTTTACTACAGCGATTAACTCCTGATTGCTGACCGATTCCAAACACAGTCAGGATCTGTTTGGTCTGGGAACTACACAGCATTATTAGGTAGATCCCCAGAGCATAACATTGCCAATGAACGTTGATGAATGATGAACCGAAATGCATACAATGCTTGGGATCGAGTGTGAACTCCTTGCCAGACAGCATGTTTGGCCTCGGTCAGCGCAATCAGCAGTTAATCGCTGTAGTAAATAAATGGCCCAAATTGAAACAAAACTTTCACGGATTTCTACACATTGGAAATCACCCAAAGTAGCACATCAGAGAATTGATGGGGTGAGTGATCTATACACGCAAAAGGGGTTTCATAGAAAGCATTTTCACTGAGTCTCCACTTTTTGAATGGACATGGAGCCCGGGATACGGAGGGAGTCCAGTGGACTTGCCCCCAGTCTGGGGCTAGGTGTGGGGTTAGGTCACAGGTTGTATGACAAAAAATGTACTTACTGCACAGACCAATCAGAATAACGTCATGTCGGTAGGCCTACTAACATTTAAATATACCCAGCCAGAAATGAGACCGAAGAAGACAGAACCTGTGTGTGTAGCAGTGCTACATGCTACACAGAATGTTTAGTCAGGTGATATGCAATAGGATATAGGCACAGCCGATCAGATGGTCTAAGAACCAGACCTTCAAGTGCACACTAATGCTACACAGTGCAAGACGAAGGTGCAAGAAAAGGAAGAGGCCACGGTGTGTAGCAAAAAGTGCTGCACCATTGACTTGTGCACAAACCCGCTGCTACACAGTGCATGCTACACGGGAAAATGAAAAAGGAAGGGGCCAGGGCGTGTAGCAAAAAAGTGCTGCACCATTGACTTGTGCACAAACCCGATGCTACACAGTGCTACACGTGAGTCAGTTCTGTTCTGTTCTAAGCGTACGCGGATATGTGATGCTTTCATAGCGTACCTGTGAACTTCTGCTTGTTTATGCACATGCTTAGTTCTGCAGCAGTGTAACGGTGCTATAAAAAAAGTATAAGGAAGAACGTGTGGATTCGGCTGTCTCATTTCTGGCTGCATATGCATTTCAAAGTCCATTTTTTAAAAATTGCATTAAAAGGTTGTTATCGAAAAATATTACTTTAAACATTGTTAGGAACCTGAAATCGGGCTAAATTACCGGTCTTGTGCAGTCGATTTTGACACGAGTTACTTTCAGGTAACACGGTTCATTCTCTGGAAACAACATCGTCCATCTCCGCCTCGTTACAAGCCTTCCAATCCCGTAGTTCGGCAGCTCTGTCAGAATATTGATAAGATTCTTTCCCGTAAACCACACGTGCCTGTGCACCCTTTCCATGTTTTCTTGGTTGGTTTATTGACGACCAAATTCGAGTGGATTTCCCTGCCAAGTTACAACATGAGCGACGCCATATTGATTTGAGTTGATGAGTGACGGGGTAGATGGCGCCCTACTGAATGGCGCCTGGGCGCCGAGCTGGGTTCATCCGGTGTATGATGCAGAGCCGTGTTGTCCGAACGATGCTGACATCTTCATTTGCATAAGGCCCCACCCTTCGCCACAGGGAAAGGCCCAAAGTCGTATTATCTTGCAAATGGTAAAATGCATATACTGAAATATTCTACCAGAAGGCCATGCACACTATCGTGTATGGCGAACCAGCAGTGACCACACCCCATCTCACCCACAAATGGTAACAAAAAAAATCACAAACTTCTAATTAAAATACTGGAAATGCAGAACAAAACCAAGGAGTCAGTTTGTAATTATTACGCACTTTGTGTGAACAATTAAATTAACGATTTCATTACGCGAAGCATGCTACAGGCACGGAGCCAGAAAGGGGAGGGAGGTCAACCCCGATGCTCATTGCCACTTTGTTTTGTTTTGTTTTATTTTTTATTGTGATTTGTTTTGCTTTTAGTGGCCATGTCCAAAGAGTTTGGGACCCCAAAAGTATTAACCACGTAGGGGTCTCATTTGCGTGAGCGGTTGAGGACAAAAAATATACATTAGCCTGCATGTCAGTAATGGAATTGGAGTGTGAGGAACAAATATCATTTGATATCACAAAGATTATGGAACGTGAACCTGAACTATCCATCCATAAAATGAGTTTTACATATTTGACTCATGAATGAACTGTTCCTAACAATTTTTATATTCATTTCAAATAAAAGGCACTTTTTGCAAATTTACAGATGGGATGGGCGTGGTCAGTCCTGGTTTTCCATACTCATGCTACCGGCACAGGATGTCTACTATATTACATCATTTTATACACATCAAGCGCATTTCAACATGGACTTAATGTGAAAGTCTGCATTTATCCAATCTCACTTGAGCGGAATCAGGTTAAGTTTTTGGAAAAGAGAATGTCTGATGGAATTTCGGCGTTATTGAGTCATCACTTTACAGGATGTTAGGGTTGTTATTGTGATCATAACAAACTGAAACCACTTTTACTCATGAACTCCATCGCAATTTTTCTCCAAACAACTTAATACCGGACGCCATTCCACACACACAGGATGTGTGGCAACATTCTCGGCGCATGTGATGCTTTGTTATAGAAGTTGAACACACAAATATCCTGGTTGTCAAAATAAAGTCATTTAGAAGGGGTTGTTCATCAGTTTTTTTGGTCTATGTTCACAGATTAACATTAATGCTTGTTTGATAAGTAAGTAGCTAGACAAGACAAAAATCGGTTTACTCTCGAATGCAGTATGCACAACGTTAACAGTAATGTTATTAGCCCCCAGAAGTAACATTACACCTGACTCTTTTTTTCATAAAATCAGCTATAATGAGTGACGTATGCTTATAATACCATGAGCTAAAAAGTGACTGGGTTAATAATTTATAAAAGCTGGTAAGATGACGGCACCAATAAAATATTTGGGATGTATACAAGACAAAATGCGAGAGAGATTTATTGGATATGGAACCAGTTCTCAAAATATACACACTGTGACAGGATATGTTGAAAGCATCATTTGATAGCCTGGCGTTAGTGATGAATGTTCGTATTAAATACGTAAGTGACACTTCCTTGTAAATGTTGCAAGCATCCAGTTAGCTAGGGTATTTATTGTTTCCCTCCGATGAAACGTCCCAGCAAAATTCAGAACCTTATATGGAGGTCATTCTGCCAGCAGCAGAAATTTCAGTACTTTTTTCTTATTACTGTTTGGTAAAAGTGATCAGCCAAAACACTTCCTGCATTTTGATGCTGTAATAAAATTCAAGTAATTAATCTTAATTTTAATGTACAAACAGAATCGCTGGCGATTTATAAGTCAACCTCTGCTTTCAAGTGGGATTTTGAAGCCAACATAAGTAGGGTTATTTTGTACAAGTTAGTTATGCAATTCCTGGTTGTCGTCGCAAGGATTGCCATGCCTCAATCTAAAATGAATTTATAATTCAAATTTCTGCTGTATTTTGGATTTAACTTTAATTCCCATTCCACGGGGAACAAACCTTATAGTTTTGTGTGGTATTTTCAACAAAAGTGCAGCTGCTGTCGGCCTGTGATTATCTAAATTATTAATGAGCAGATTTAATAAGACACATAGGGAGGGCGCAGCAGCTGGTAAGGTTGAATCATCGATTACAAACTAAAGCCCGAGGGGATTATTGTCCAAACATCTGACAACTAAACTCGTTAGTATGGAAATCAAGCAGAAGCAGTCCATCTGGAGCCAGTCTGCAGAATGATGGTAAATTCTCACTAGAGCATGTGCAGGCAAGAACAAAATACCAATGTGCATTATTCTACATTCAAACGTTTAACTACATGTAAACAACTCCTGTTATTTTCATCAGTTTAGGACCATTTTTATGTGTCTTCTGGAAAAGACGCAAGTAATGCACCAGCTGTGAACGAAAACCAATGTGATGGCGAAGCCGTCAATTGTTTGAAATTGTGATGTATTTTTGGGAAAAAAGCAAACAAAATCGTCTGACAAGGATCATGACGAGAAAAACTCGGCGCTTTGACGGGGCTAAGTGGGCGATACTTTTTTTTTTGCTTCCTAATTATGCGTTTCTCTCTTTTCCCACCAAACGAGACACCCGCGCGGGATTTTAGAGAATGGACATCTTCGTATTTTTCTCTTGAAAGGAGAAGGAAAGTAAAGTGCTTATGACCTTTTTTAAAGACAGGAAATATTTGCCGTGAGTGAATTTATTCGCCCATTATTTTTGAGTGCTCTATCATAAGATAAAAATTATGAATTTCCACCCAGTACTTGAAAATATGTCTGGAACTCTGGGAGAGCACTGGTTGTGTGAATGACGGACGGTGACATTTCTTTTAAAAATCCTTACAATGTGATAAGTACGGTTCAATCATCCATTGAAGAAAAATAGGAGAAAGATGTATATTTGGAATTGTGTGATTCCAAAATGGCATACAGAACAAAACACCCAACGCCTCTTCTGTATCTACACAAGATTTGGGGCACAATATGTTACCTCTGAAAATTAGTGATTGCCATTAATCGACCTGTTCTCAGCTGTTCTGGGGTTGGAGGAATTGTAAATTCTGATTATGATAAAACTGCTGAAACACAAAAACAGCAACAGGAAACCTGCTGTGCCAATTGACAAAGGGTATTGGTGTGTTATATTGGCATATGTTCTTACTAGATTCCTTAATGAGTCAAAAGAGCCTGATGGGAATTCTTAAAGTGCTTTGTACTTGTAATACCCTATTCACCAGACTTGAAATCAGTGAAGTATTCACCAGACTTGAAATCAGTGAGGTACAGCAATTCAGTGGTTCAGCGTGATGGATCCCTTAGCTTAGTCAGGGTAGCAATGAGTTCAAGTACAGAATCCAGCCTAAGAACACATGTTAACACCATTTAATCCACAAACTGCACCACACGAGGCCAAACTGTAGTTATCGTATTGGACCTGCGTAGATGATCCCCCTTTCCTACCCCAAGATCATCAAAATAGGGATTGCAACTTCCACGTGAGTAACAGCGCAACAAGCCTGGTCTAGTATTTGTTAAGGGGGCGTCTG
This sequence comes from Acanthaster planci, assembly GCF_001949145.1. The sequence goes on along the minus strand of NW_019091612.1, from coordinate 73,737 downwards.
GGTCTTGGTTTCGGGGGGAGAGGTAATAGCAGTGAAAAGTATTGGGTATAGTTTGAAAAAAAAAGCAAACAACGTTTTCATCTTGTCGTAAATCTGGAAGAAAGTGACAATAATAATAAGGATTGCACTACAGTGGCCTCGAGACTGTTTGGGCGCAAGGATGCCCCTAAAGAGCCCCTTCTTTGAAACAAAAAATCATGCGAGAGAGGCCAATTTTGGTCAATTTATTGTCACTTCTTTCAAAAGCGTGTAAAAAACTCCTAAATGTGTTCTCACCCTCAGAAGGCTGTAAAAAAGTACATGAAAACATTTTCAGATTTTCTGCCTCCAGAAATCCCCCCTTCAAATGGTTCTGGATCATCACAAGACTAATTATTAGGCATTTAAGAAAAATGCCTATAAATGTACACAAAAGATGCACCGGCCTAACAGCCGTACCGAGGCCAAGAATTTGGAAGAAATTGCGTCTTCATGCATTCAACCATAAGATTAACATTTGACTTCGCTGGGACCCTTAACTGTGGCACACTCGAGTTTTGAATCCAGGAATGGTAACTTTTTGTTCTAAAAACGAATGCCCACATTTTTCATCCTTCAAAAATGCTAAACTCCCCAGAAGAAAGGTGGAAGCGTATATTTGGTAGTAGTATACCGTTCTTTAAGCATCGGCGCATTCAATCCATAAAAAGGTCTGCATAGAGGAACCTTCCTCTTCCGTAGTTGGATGCGCTGTGCTTGACTTTCCATTCACCAGTCTTCGTTGGTTATCCACTCTCCATCTTTCAAAACTGAGATTAGTCATAGTCGAAAGTACGTCAGCAACAGGCAGAACCGACTGCGCTAAAACGGAGATTTCATTAACTGCGGTTGGCGCCTAATGACCTGCAGATGTCCTACCCTCGCTATTTTTCTTCCTCAAGGAAATGAACCAAGATACTTAGTTTAGAGATCTTAAGTTATATACCCTAACTTAAGTGCATTGTTCTTGTTTGCTGTTTTTAGCATGAGGTGTCGGTGTGTTTTTGTATCTGTGTTGATTTAGTTTTGGTTCTAAAGCTGTGTTTTGATGAACCAAGTATTTAGTTTTCGCAGTACAAGACATTCCTAACAGCATTTACCTCAACTTTATTTCATACTTTCGCAAAATATAATCCTCATTCCCCACAGAAATTCCCTTAATTTAAAAACTTTTTGAAAATCAGTTCTTCTCACCCTAAATTAATGCTTGCTTTTCTCCCTTGAAATGCGCAAACACATCAAAGAAATCGCCCTCACAGGCTAGAAAAAAAAAGATCTTCGCTCAGTCTCTTTCTTTTTGTCCCTTAAAATATTCAGTATTATTATTAATACTTAGTATTACTGTTACCTTGAAATCGTTCCTTTAATTCAGATGTAGGTAAAGGAGATGTATTTGCTGCCTGAGAAGGCCATTTCAGAGTCCTGGTTATGTGGATGTTGTGGCGGCCTCTTGACTCCACTAATTCTAGGATATTTTTATCCAGCCCCGAAATCGCATTTAGAGCTGCGTACGTATGCATTAACTCCGTGTTTGCACCATTCCCTGTGGCGAGTATACTGTACATGTACACTCCATCCACGGTACTGCATTCCTCACTGCGGTTACGTGGACTGACTGCTATCTGATGATCAATCCTCAGCCTGCCAAGGAAATCAGTGACGTCACAATGACGTATTTATCCAGCATTTTTGAAGAGCCCGTCGAGCACGGCAGGAGTTTAATTCAACTACCTGCCTGATGCGAGTTCTGTCAAAGCCTGCCGTCGCATCACTGATTTTCCCATGAGCGGTCGAGTGGATACATGCAGTTCCCGGCAGTTATCCAGTCGACCGAAGAATTTTGTTGTCGATGAAAAGTTCGTAAAAATAGCATTTCTGTGTCTCTTCTTTGAAGACAATTTAAGCCCTCAGAATCCTTAGTTGTCTAAAGGCGGTTTCGAGTGATGTTTTTGACATCGACAACCTATGAAATTTCCCAAGTTTCAAGAAACGATATGCAGAACGTCAATGGTGAAAACTAGTTACATGTACACGAGGCTAGTAAGCCTACTTTTCCCGTCAGTTCATGCCGAATAATCAACGCAAACTATTGAATGTCTCTCAAGGGCGACACCAAATACTCGCGGCACTGCACTTTGTTTTGTCACCAGATACACAAAATCATTACCAATTTATGAAAATGTACCCTCCGTAATAAACCACATACAAATTATCTCCCGGAGAAGTATGATAATACACTGGACAAGATTTAAATTGACCGTGGAGCTTCATTGGCAGACCGAAGACTTCCTGCAGAAGAGTCCGGCCTCAATTCGATATCGGTTACGTTTTTAGAGCAGTGGGGGTACGCAGACGGTCTTCATGTTACCTACGGTATGTTCGCAGAGTCACAACAGAAACGCACTAAGCGCAGAAAATTATTTGATTAGTAACACAGGCTAGCAGCCAAAATGCCACACACTGTTACTGATTCCCTGCTGAGTTTTGCTTAGCATATAAATTTGCTAACCAATATCTCCTGCTAACGGCTCAATGAAATTAAGCCCAATCCTTTCCAGTGTAAGCTTATACTGGTGATGTACGGACTATTACTATTAGACCCCTCAGTATTATTTTAATCAGTTTTAATTTCGAGTAAGACTTTCTGCAAAAGTGAAAATGGAAAAAGAAACCACGATTTGTTTTTGCTGACAGCTCAGTATCGAAATAAGGCCTACCAGTCACGACATGGATCCTGGTACATGTTGCTCCTCTTGATGTTTCCTGCAACTCCACAGTAACCTAGCAACTCTTAAGCACATAAGCATATTTGCCGGGAAATACATCACCGACTTCGCTCGCAAACGACTAGATCTTTCGACAGTGTAATCACACATCAAATACTCTCACGAGGAGTTGCACTACTTACCGAAGAGCTCTCAGGTAACCTTTATTAGGAGGAGGGGACATTACACAATTTTTCATCCTGTGACTATCTGCAATCAGACTTTAAAAGCTGGCACATTTCAAGTGTCTCAATGCATTTAGAACAGCACTTCTTCAACTACACAACACAACAGATCTCAAACACAAGGCACAATTCTCCGTAAGTTGATGCCAGAAAGCGTACTCTACTTAATTGCGTTTGCATTTGCCATTTTCAGATTCCAGTGACTTCTGAAATAAACGATAATTGCTCATAACTGAGTGAGGTCGAGTAAATCAGAAAAATTCAGGCAGCCGAGGAGACATTTATTGTTTACCCGCAGAGAAAGCTTTTATCAAATTTGAAAGCAACTTTGCATGTGAGTACTCGCAACTGCACGGGGAGCAAATTAAAGGCGGAGTCTTCAAAAATACAAGTGCATGTTTTTGAGTTAGCAGGTATGGCAACTCCGACAAAAGGGAAAAAAGACAAAAATTGTCCAGGAGTTTGACGATACGACCGTGAGCCCACACGGTGCATTTTACCCTCCCCCATCGTGACCAAGCGATCTCTTCTGGTCCTGCCCCTGGGGCAAAATGCCACTCAAATCCAATGCCATCGACCGCGGACGGATCGGACCGAAACCCAAGGTTCAAGCTGTTAATGATGGGCCGAGGACAATATGACGCTGCAGGGAACGAGGTCGACAAGATGAACGACGCCAAAGTAAGAGGGCCTTTTAACGGAACCCCAAGTGTCAACTTCGCAGACATGCAAGGCAAAAAAATTGCTGTCTTAAGGCGAATATGTGTAGAAATCATCTTCAATTGCGTGAAAAATATAAGTCACAAGGAAAATTTTGCCTCACGGCGTTTTGGCTTTTGTTCAGTCAAATAACTGTAACACGTGTACACGTAGATATTGACTGCTGCTTAGCAACTCCTCTTCTTTAGCATTTGAATTTTACATTATGTCCTTGATGAACCGTGGAAATAGAATGCCCTCAACGGCTTACGAGCTTGTGTCCTTGAGGGAATTCTTTACTCTGTCATCGCTAAAAGCAATGGGTACGTGTACCTATGGTAGCTCGTGTGGGTAGTTTAACCAAACTGCAATCCAACTTCATGCTGAAATTTATCAGTTGCCTCATACACATCGAGGTCAGTTAAATCGGCTAGATTTTTACAGGTGGTTCACATGGGTGGGATTCTATCCATCCATGAAGAAACGCCTCTCACCGTTATCGTGAAGTACCCTGCACAACGAGCTTACTTTACTCATTCATCTTTTCATGGCTCCACGCGGCAATGAACACTTTCCATTTTAATCCTTCATGGAACAATGGCTGGCTGTCACCTTGGCAATCGCATTGTGATCTCAACAAAGGGTTGAAGTTTTAACCTTGGAACACGGTCACTCATGGAGAGCGGTAGCCTGGGAAGAAAGTCCAGCAGAGACCTTCATTTCACAGAATATTAAACGATCCATAAAATACACAAATATTCTGTATCAGTCCTGCGGTAAGAATTTTATTGCCGATTAGAACTCCGTACATTCACATGGCATTTTACATCAACTTGAATTAATTTCTCTGCGTAACAACAGCAAAATTTTAAGGAAAAAGACACAATTGTACACTTCAAAATCAGCACCAGTTTAAACAATGTCAAATTCATAGGGTTTTTTTGTACCAAATTTATACTCAAAATCAGCAAACGATGAACACTCACACAATTTCTACAAGTCAGATATACATGTACGTCATATCAGTACACATGTCCTCATGAAACGTAAAAATTAAGTATCACACACTATGTGTGGTCTGACAATGATTCCACAGTTTCTACATGTAGAAAGTGGTATGCAACTTTTCGTCAACAGTGAATGCTTCGCTTGGTTCTCACCCAAAGCTTGAAAAAATTAAATTTCGAGAGACTCTGAACGGTGCACAAAATTCACGCAGCTCTGAAGTTGGACAAAAGTTATCCTAGCATTGGACAAAGCAAGACACTTCGGCCAGTGAAACTAGGCAACTGGTACATGTGTATATATAAAATAATTGAACTAGTCAAAATGAATCTGAATTAAACATAAAGAAAAACTTATATGTACACTTCTTATCCAAGCGATATATGCTGTTGTGGTATTTAATTTTTAAATATCCCAAATAAAATTGATGGTCTAACAATTGCTGTTCCAAGTAGACAATGCACTGTCTCGTCAAACCTATAGGAGGAAAACAAGATCTACCCGTGGTCACCAATCACACATAATAATTTATACCTTGTAGATCGTGACAAGTGCTGCATGCGGTTTTGCAAACCACAAACTGTGTGCACTAAACCACACAGCTTATTTTCTTAGGTAGTAAACACAATTCTGGCATTTCACATTCACAGTTCTTACCCTCGCAAACCAAGCTAAACAAAGATGCGGTTTTCTTGTTTGACCAAATATGGCAGGCATCATGTAGTTTGACAGCTGCGTTTTCGCCCGAGGCAATAGTAAGGTTTAAGGTAGCAGTGGCCGATGGTATCCGGCTAGACAAACAGACCTCAAGTCGGCATAAATAACCAGGAAAAGAAAATTAGCATGCGCCTGTGATAGTTTTAACATTTCAGGAAAATGTCACGGGAATTTTTTATAGGACATGCTTTATGTAGTCTGTTTTCATAACACTCAACGGGTACGTGACACTGACGATAAATAAACAATGCCAATTGTGTTTTATATTGAGTTAGAATTTGCTACCATTATGCTTCCCAAGCGTTCATGGCGACTACAAAATATGTCTATTACCAAATCAATCAAATTGGCAAATAATGATGATAAAAACATACCTAGCATCTGACAGAATTAAGGTAAGCCTTCATGATTATAAACTGTGGTACAACAGGAAGGAATAAGAACACATCCCGATTCACATCTCAATATTAGATCCTTTTACATTTACTGACATAAAAAATTACAGATTTAAAAATCTCAGGTTGAAAAAAGATGATCGGACTGTTGTGATAAGTATTTATTCACTCACTCTGCAAAATCTGAAGAACACAGAAATGTACTTCAGCTGGGTTCTGAGCAGTTTTTAAAAAGGTTTTGAGTACATATGCACTACATAGCACGCACAATATCAGTACACGCAGTTTTCCAACCAGCTAAAAAACCAGACTATTTATGAGCTTTAAACTCCCCTCTTTTATGTTTTGAAACCCTTGGAAGATACATTAAGCTGAGAATGGGTCCAGAAGGTATTTGTACGGCAGCTTCATGGGCCTACAATTACCCATCTGGCCTGCTTGCATTCATATACAAATCATCTCAAAAAAGGCACTTACAAAGAACATAATCGGCCTGGCTGGGCCTTGTTGAGCAGTTCAGAGGGATAACAAAACTTACAATGCTTACACAAAAAAGGTGCCAGGGTACTGCACACTTCAAAATATCAGTGACAATACCCCCCCAAGTTCGGTTACCCGGAAATGGAGAAAACAAGCTATAGTTTGACAAGAAAACCAAAAAAGTGAGTGCTTTTGTGCGAATCGTCCGAGGGCAACACAGATACTTCTGTTACAAGGCACTTTTTTTCATTGCTGAACTTTTACAAATAGTCGGGCATGATCAAATCTAGCTTTCACTAATCCTCCAAGATCCTTCAAAAGCCACTAGGAGGATTTTGGAAGATTTTAAGGTATAACTTATCTTGATACCTTTTCACTACTTAACCGCTGGTTTCCTGCACTTGTGGTGTATTTTTGATGATTCAGGAAGTTAAAGTAGCAAAATGTCAACAGTTAGAGTTAATGAGAGTCTAGTAAGAAAGCAACATTGCTCACATTTTCTAAGCTAGACGAACTTATGCGTATTTCCAATTTGTGACGAACATCTTTCAAATACTGTACTTTAATTCTTAAGAAAGCATGTAATTGCTTTGTGGAAATTGGGGAACTAAAAAAAATAAATAAAACCTTCCGTGGTGCAAGTTATATTGACAGATTCAGCTTGAAACTGAACGTACAATTAAAAATGGCATTTTAGAAACGTTCAAAAATGTTTCATTTTTCTTGTATACTGCTGCAAAAGACAGACTATAAAACCAGTAAAGTACATGTACTCAAAGAACTCAGTCAAGGTACATGTAGGCCTTGTGTGACAGCCCCAATGGTGTGAAGAATATTATAATAGATGTCTGTGATAAGGATCTGATAGAACCACCGACTTCTATCAGTACTTACTGATGTTCTGCCAACATTAAAGAACGAAGGTCAAAAAAGCTACCAGCAACGAGATGTAAATATTGCCATTTATAAATATTTCAAGGAATACTAGGGCTATATAAAGAGTGGTGCGATTTGTGACTAAAACTGCAGTTTGACAGAGCCTAATTTGACAGGAAAGTGCCATTATGGTGAACCATCCACAACAGAGATATTTGCTGATTTTGGCTTGTCATCTGTTCTATTTATGAAGAACAAAGGTGTGTGTGTGGGGGGGGGTAGTAACGGTGACTTGAAACACTGCTAAACAGGAATATACCTTGCACTCACCCACGTACTCAAGTTTTAGAAATTCTTGGTTTGTCATGTCAAGGACCAGGTGCAGCTACTAGAAATGCAATGGTGAATGGCTAATCAATTTAAATTCCTTATGACGCAAAAGGTTTCATGCTATGTGAGGGGTGCCCTGTTAAAAATCTGCATCTTTAAGGAGTCACTGAATCACACACACAATTGTAATCATGGATTACAGGTATTTTTGGCTACCAGCTGCTTAACTTCTGAAGCAAACACGTCACTAATTACTCCTGAAGCCGGTGTTACCTTCCTCGTTTCTTCTGGTGTTTTGCAAGACTTCTCCGTTTATTGATCATCTCACAGAGTATATCAAAGATGTTGTCCAATCCTTCTCCGGTGATGCCACAAGCAGGTATGAGCTGATAGGGATTATGCTGTCGTAGCTCACTCAGTCCCAGGTGCCGTTGGATTTCCTCCAAGTTAACAGCCTCGCGCAAATCTTGCTTGTTTGCAATCACGAGGATTGGTACCCCACTGTTTTTTGGCGATCGCCAGAGTTTCATTAATTCGCTCTTTGCCTCCTCAAAGCGTTCAAAGTCAGAGCTGTCAACAACGTAGATGATAGCATCCGTGCCCCGGGTGTAGGACTTCCAAAGTGGGCGGAGCTTCTCACTTCCTCCTGCATCCCAAAATTTGAATCGCACCCCCTTGGACTGTCCTGTCCTTGCCTTCAATTTTTCTGTATTGAAGCCAATAGTTGGGACTGCATTGATGAATTCGTCTAACTTCAACCTGTAGAGGATAGTTGTTTTCCCCGAGAAATCAAGCCCAAGTAGAACCACATGGAGGGAATCCAGAAAGGGTAGATAGGCTCTGTTGGACTGAGAGGACCCGGTTCCCATGGTAGCACAATACCTCAGGCTATGTAAGCACAGTCAGTTTCTCAACATTTTCCTGTAAATACTACAACGGGTGTTCGCAACCAGGACCTTGCAAATGTAAAGCTGATGTCTGCACAACCACTGAATGTGGTTTTTCAAGACCCAAACGATAAATGCATTATGTGGATACCCAAAATGGTTGGGTCCGTCTACGAATCACCTGATCGTGACTGCTCTGAAGCCCTTCGCCTATAATACCCCGGAACAATTGGAAAATCCGTTGATCTTTTGAGCCGTGGGTATAATTCGCTACGCGAAACACCCGACTTTACCGTGCTCAACGATCTCGACAGCATTGAACTGTAGTGGGGACGAGTGGGCGTCTGCCCCCGTGCCTACAACATGCGACGCCGGTGCTGTGCGGTAGGAACATCTATGGCTCCGTGGTTTCACCAGGCCTCACCAGACTGCAATAACACGGTGGCAGAAATTATCTACAAGATTCGGTAGATTCTGATCTCTTAAACTTGATGTGAAGTGTCGTTGTGTGACGACTGTGATGCTCTCATCAGGAATGCCAGCAGATACTATCTCATTGGCTCCGGCTTCGTCGCTCATATCTCACACAACAATCGTACCTAGCGATGTTAGCGTTATTAGCATTTATAAGCACAACGCAACACGAACACACGAGGCAAACAGCGTCAATCAATTTTGACGAAACCATTCTCTCAGAGGGGTGGAAAATCTCTAAGCTTTGAAAATGAATTATTCTACAGTTTTCGTTTGTCGTGACGAATTTATGATTTTTTGCATACAAAAAGAATATATTGAACGATGGAAATCAGTGCACATATCAGAAAGTCGGTCGTTTGAATGTCAGGTGTTAAAAATAGTTAGAAACAAAACATTTTGTAGACCCCTCAAGTTTAGAGTGAATCAAACCACCTCCAAACAGAAGCTTTGCAGATTTCGTACTCGGCCCACAAAACTTGTGCCAGTGTTTACCTGCGGCTTTGTAGTAATTACATAACGAGATTAACAAACATAAAAATAACGGTCGTTTCAAACTAATACGGGAAAAAAGAAATATCAGACCACAGAGCAAGTGTCCTGGCTCTGTGATTAGACAATGCTTTCTCATTCAGTTGTCCAAAATACCATACAAACACACTAACATAATGCAAGGTTCTTTCAATCGTAAACCTTTCAAAGCCAGAAAAGAGAGAGAATGAAATACAAAGCAGTGAAAGAAAATACATTATAATTATAGACTGATTACCGAACCCCATCCTAAAAAAATATCTAAACATACAGAGTGGTGAGATGCCAAATTCCCCGATCGGCGATCATACCTATAGATGGCGCTGTTAAATATTTACGGTCGAGCTATGCATGCATTATGTCGATGCATGGTGAAGTGTCATGTGCATGAAGTGCGAAGTCACGCGGATAGCCTATCCATTGAGGAAGGCCCGCAGAAAAGAAAGTGCGTTAATTTACTTGGCGAAACCTCACAAACTTCACTTGAAGTGCGATGGCGTCAAATTTTAGTGGAGCCCTTCGTCTCACTGATCTGGACGATTTTATTACCCCATCTCAGGTTAGACTTTATTTCACAACAATCTGAGGCCTACCTGCTGTCCTGATGTGTATGACGCATTCATCATAATCTGATATTGCTGTGGAGCTTTGAGAAAAAAGACGCCTAGGCCGACATGTAGGCCTTAGCTATATAAAGTATGATATCGGCTTTGCTTTGAAAATACACGGAAATCGCTGGAAGCCTAGCGACCACAGACGGCATCGGATAGTTTTGATTTCAGACCCAGGCCCTGCGTGTAATTTGGGCCGTAATTTTTTTGCGTGTTTTCCTATGAGCAGTTTGATTTTGATTTAACGTTATATAATGTAGGCTGTACTAACGTTTAACATGCCTCAAAAGAAAAACCAGTGCATGCTTCGGGCATGTCAAGCAAATCAAATATACAAAATCGAAGCAAGTTTACATCACCAAACGTTTGAAATTTGTTTGCAGTGTTACCGTAGGCCTATCGGTCGATCTGCATGGTCCCTGCCATGCTGCAGGTCGACGTTACTGCTCAGTCTGTCTATTTCATAATTTTGCAATTGCAATTGTTATGCCCCAACTAGGCCTATGGCCTCGGTCCCAACTTTTGTTGGGCTGGTCGCAACTATCGTTGGGAGTGGCCCAATAATAGTTGGGACCAGCAGCCCAAGTGTAGTCCATAAGTGGGGTTTAACAATCAAAATGATCGTGCTGATTGACCAGCCACGTTCTACACGAACATGATGAACATTTGATCTGATGCTTAAAATCTTTGCTTTCATACCGAGTATGCATCAGCCTTAAAAGGCGACCAGTGTGTATGGGGTAGCACTTACCCCCAGAACTGTTGGAAGAACCCCACAGTTCTGGGGGTAGGATGCCTTTATAGTTATCATGTCATCTTCTCTGCTCGGTCTCCCGACCAAGTGATTTATTGTAATATACACAGAATTCATGACAAGTTCTGCTGGTTATGAATCAGAGACTATCTGGTTTCCATTCATTGTTTCCATCTTTAATTTGCTTGTAGGAATGCATCAAACCTGTCCAAGTGGAGCGTCTTCCTGGCCAATCTGGTCNATGTCCAAATAGGCGTAGTAAGAAGTTATCGTCTTTGTAGAATCATTCAGACATAGTTTGTGGGGAGAAGTCTTCACTCTAGAATAAGCAGCTTTGTGGAAAACTTGAGTTCAAATGCTCATGAGTTGAAACGTGTACAAGTGACAGACAGGCACATTTTACAATCAGTCCAAAACATCTAGAGTAGTGCACAAGAGAAGTGTGACAGATGAAATGGTACACAGTATCAAGTTTGTAGAAATTTCTGACCTTTTCACTCATAACACCAAATTAATGACAAGATCACCACCAACAGAGTTCAGTATGAAAGACCCAAATATATTCATGTAAAAACAGTTACAAAATCTTTTGTTTCCAACCATCATACCTTAATATTTTTTTCGGACCGTCAACATAAACACAGATTTACACTAGGCCAAATACAAGTGGTGTAAAAAGCATGGAAAGAATGCTGATCTAACTGATGTTTAATCTGTATTTGGTCAATATAATCACCAGCCACAGATTTGAACCTGTGACCTTTGAATCATTGTAAAGGTGCCATACCAAGTGAGCTATTCAGTCGTACACTAACTCTAAACATATTACAAATTGTCATTGTCTGTTTTGAGATGGATCTAGTCAGAGGCCATAAGTCATGTTTATAATCATGTTTGCTCCAATAAAACTTGGTGTTGACCCAGTTATTTTTTGGTCCAATATTATCAAAGGATGGTGAAGCCACACAGCTGAAGAAAGCTCAGATCACTCTGAATGATTGCCTTGCATGCAGTGGCTGCATTACGTCAGCAGAGAGTGTTCTTATAACCCAACAGAGCCAGGAAGAATTACTGAGGGTCTTAGAAGCCAACAACAAACTTCCTGAGGTAAAGAATCAAGGAGGTTAATGGGTTTGATTCACAAGTAAGCCCTCTTGAGGCTCAAATTGTAATAGTGGTGCTAGTTACTGCCATGTCTGATAGCGCATATGATTGGCTTTGCAAAAATGAGTCTCATGTTGCCCGAGCCACTATTGAGTTAAAGACTTGAAAGAATCTTGCAGAGTGTTTAAGCAATAGGAATCCTTAACATTTTAACATTTACATAATGCCCATTTTCACCATACCAAACTGAGTGACAAATCAACACAAAGAGCTCAAATTCCTCAAGCTAATACAAAGTAACACTCAAAAGTGGCTCTGGTGACTCGAGACTCATTTTTGCAGAGAATACATATGACCCACTTCCTCAGAATCAGGGCAATGTTTGAATTATCAGTGCATAAGCACGATTCACTATTTGAATGTCTAAGGCTACGACAGCCCTTTAATCACTGTAATTATTCTGTGCTACTTGAAATTTCATATACAAATGTTTGACCAGCTCTACAGAATTTTACGGTTATTCCGTGGCAGCGAAGTTATCAAACCCAATCCATCTGCAATCTTTTTTGGCAGGGCCATGATCAGAAAAAACTGGTGGTGGTATCTGTGTCACCCCAGTCGAGAGCCTCGTTGGCTGCAAGGTATCATCTATCAGTACAGGAGACTGCATGTAGACTGACTGGATTCCTGAAAGAGTTAGGTGAGGGGTGTGGCTAGGGAGTAGAGTTTTAGGAGGTGGGAGTTTACTAGCCGCATTATCAAGAAAAAGTACAAATAGTATCCAATAGTTATTTCTGATCATGAAATACAAAATATCGGAGTTAGTGTTAAGTGTTGGGTGTCATTATTGCCAGCTCATAATACCATCTGTGAATTTTAAAACTTTAAGATTTAACTGTCAATCTTTCTTCTAGACAAAGAAATCTTCCCAAAATGATGATCAATACTAATTTCTGTGCACTTGCAGGTCTTAATAAATGTGTGCCGTTAAAGATCTAGGATTAGCATTATATTTCTGCAGTTCTTAGCTTGCTGCTACATTAAAGTTGGTAATGAGATGTTACTGAGAATAGTGGTTTATTACTCACAGTGGTGAATTAACTTTTCAAACCTTGCATGTCTACAGGTGTGCACCATGTATTTGATGAGACGTTTGCCAGGGACTTCAGTCTTCTTCAAAGCCAGAAGGAATTTGTCGACAGATTTAGAAGACGAGAAGAGAAAGGAAGTCTACCAATGCTTGCCTCTGCCTGCCCAGGTTGGGTTTGCTACGCTGAGAAGACCCACGGCTCTTACATCCTACCTTACATCAGCACTACAAAATCCCCTCAACAAGTGATGGGATCCCTGGTCAAAGATTACTACTCCAAGCAGGGCGGTTGCAGGCCAGATCAGATCTACCATGCCACTGTCATGCCTTGTTTTGATAAGAAACTTGAGGCATCGCGGGAAGACTTCTACAACGACATCTACAGGACTCGAGATGTTGATTGTGTTATAACATCAGGTGGGTTCAAAGCATTTACTAACTTCTTTGTGGTCATTGGACTGAGGGAATAACAGTGTGTCTTCAGCACCGAAGAAGCAAAAATAACTGTTACTATTGAATACTCTACTGTTGTTTTCACTGTATAGCCTCGCTCAGGTGTGTTGTTCTCACGCGATTGTTAAATTTGTGCACATAAGGTTGAAATTTAAAGCCATGCTGCCCGTACCGTTTGCACCGACAACTTCATGTGACGTATGATGCCTCATTCCTTGGCTCTTAAGAGTAGGCTATGCAACAAAAATTGTACCATCCTTGCTTTAAGAAAATTTTGATTTTATAAAAATACCGAATTGTGAAGAGAACCATTTGCAGCTTAAAAGTGAAGCAGCAAAAGATTGTGCTCATGCAAAAGTTTATCAATTGTGAAATGTGCTTCATTTGGAAAAATTGTGAAATGTGCTTCATTTGAATACATTCATAAATAAATTTGTAATTGTTGTTGTTTTAGGAGAGGTTGAGGCAATGCTAGATAAGGAAGACCTATCCCTAGCTGACATACAACCCCAGGACATTGATCCAATGTTCCCAGTGTCAAGGGACGGACAGCTGGTGAATCATGTAGGAGGTGGTTCTGGGGGTTACTTGGAACACATTTTCCGATATGCAGCTCAGGAGTTGTTTGGAATTAACATAGAACACATCGAGTACAAGACTCTCAAGTGAGTGGTTGTGAACCCTGTGCCTTCTAGATAGCACCTTTTTGAATGTTTAGTTTGCTGGTGTGATTTAAGCATTGTGGACTTGGTGTTTTGCAATATAGCTTGTGGGAAGAATTCACAAGTTTGCTTGGTTAGGACTGAAATCTATGATTTGCTGCTTAATAGTGCACATGGCCATGTAAACTGAACATCCAAGTTCACAATTTCACAGCAAAGAATTCCATCAGACACAAACACGGTAAAGGGGGCCTGTCACGTAAGCAGTGCTTCTCCTATGGTTAGAAACTTCTGCAAGTGTTCCTACGCCCAAAATACATTTTACACACATAACCAGGCACGCAGGCTGCAGTTTGAATGAAACAGTAGAGCACTTGGTGTTCTTACAAAGTTGTTATTCCTGTTTGCAGTGAAAAATGGATGGAACAAAATTCACCTGTCAGTTTTGACATTTCAAAACATTTACATTCTCCGCACTGATGCTCGTGAACAAATGGATTGCTCAAGGCACGGCAGAATGTAAAATCATGAGGCAAACACTGCTGACGAGATGGTAACTTACTGGCCCCCTTTTCCGTGCTTTGTATCATCAAACATGCAGGCAATATCCCTCTCTCCTATACGTTCTTTTTGTGACACTAAACACTGTCATGCAAAATGAGTTCTAAGGCTGTTGTTCCAGTAATTTTGTTCTAGTGTGGATTGGAAAGAGCAAACAGAGCTCCGTTTTGATGTATATCAAAATGGATACAATGTGGCTGAAAAATGTTGAGGGTTTCTATTGATATAATATGCAAGCTTATTGACAATGTCTTCAACTCAAAAGTGGCTCTGGCAACTTTTAGCTCATTTCGTTAGGCTGGGTTACAAATTGCCGTGAAAAAGGGTGAATGGAGTTTTTGTTTGCCATAATTTCCTTCCATAAAGGAACAAAGACTTCAAGGAGGCCATCTTGGAAGTTGATGGTGAGGTGAAGCTCAAGTTTGCTTTGGCATATGGCTTTCGGAACATCCAGAACCTGGTGCAGAAGGTCAAGCGAGGGCGCTCTCCATATCACTTTGTGGAGGTCATGGCTTGCCCAGCTGGTAAAAAATAATGTGCTTTTGACTTACATATCAAACTTGAATGATCATAGATAAAAATGAGGAATTTAGCTTGTGGGGAATCGAACCTCCAGCCCCATGCTTTCTAATGCAGATGCCATAGGACAGGGTCTATGGAGTGTTTTGTATCTGTCCCTGGTAATCTGTGCACAAAATATATCCTGGGTACCGGGCAAAATTAACCAGTGGATTATGAATTGTGCTTTAACTGGCCTATAGGAGCGTGACCATGTACATGTACACAAACGTGGTGTGTCACCGTTCTGTGTTGATGTTGTTGGTCTTTTAAAATGCTATTTCTTGTACATGCATTGGATCTGTAGGCCTGATGAGCAGGGGTAACAGTGTAGGATTTAAGAGTGCCACTTTCTGCCCAGATTGGGACGAAGAGAGGGTGAAGTTTTGCCAGCAGTGCAGGTTCTTTTGCTGGGAACTGCACTTAACTGGTTCACGAATGATACTGAATGTATGACGAACACTCCTTACCAACATGGCCCTTTGATGAGGGGGATGCTTCTGCCCCAGGCTGATTGGCAGATATAGTCAACTCTCAATATAAAGAACACTTACAACAAAATACATGTACTGTTGTAAAGAGCAAATTCTGAGATTCCTAGATTGTTGAATTTTTGTGTTTTCTTTGTTTGTCCACTCCTTACATAAAATGTCTGGTCCCTAAAACTTTGTTACAATGAGAGTTGACTGTACTTCTGATCAGTACATAGTAACATGTTGTTTCTTGTTTGTTCTGTGTCCAGGCTGCTTGAATGGAGGTGGACAAATCAGACCTCAGGATGGAGAACAAGCCAAGGAATTATTAATCCGAGTGGAGGCTCTCTACAACTCCCTCAACACTAGGAAACCAGAGGAGAACCCATTGAGTGACGAGCTGGTCTCTGATTGGCTTGGAGGACCAGAGAGTGAGAAAGCCATAGCTATGCTGAAGACACAGTACCATGCTGTAGAGAAGATGAATAATGCGCTGACTATTAAATGGTAGTGATCCATCCATGGACTAAAATCGACTTGCAGAGAAGACTACTGTAGCTAAGCATCCTCAAAGTACTTTGCCACCATTGTTTGGCTCTACATAAACTACCTGGACTTTATAGCCCAATCAGATGGCCAGAATTTGAAGCCATTTCTGCAGTGGTATCAATCTGCATGCGCAAGTCACATGGAAGTTAAATACCTCTTTTGACCTGTTACCAAAATACACAGGTGCCTCAAGTTTTCCACTTGCAAATTAATGGTTTAATTTTTGGCTAAA
Organism: Acanthaster planci; assembly: GCF_001949145.1. The sequence continues at coordinate 57,328 of NW_019091612.1, read as the reverse complement.
AATTTCAACTTTGGAACAAGGGCAAGATGTACCAACTATTGATGTACTGCTCGACACCGAAAATACCGATATGCAAGATTCTTTTGAACAGTATTTGTACAAGATCTCTTCGTGGATCATTATTGTTGTCAGCACTCTGAGGTGAGCTTACAGAGTGATATTTGCTACCACAAAAAGCCTAACACAGCGGCCAAGTTGAAGCTCTACACAGTCTGCCTCCACAGACCTCTCTGACTTTATGTGTCTGAACAAAAACAAAACGCAGATGAGCACATGTAAACACTAGCTTGATGCTTTGACCCATCTGCCAGGCCTGTGTACAGGTCTACCGATCACCAGATTATATTTACATCCTTACTCTCCAGTGTGAAGTGGTCAACGAACGTGCGTAGGACTCTCATACCATTGCAGTAACGGTGTCTCCTCATAGAAATCTAATCATGTAAAAGTGACATAATTTACGCTTTCCATATATGTACATTTTATGGCCCATTTTGTTTGTGTACAGAGGCTGAGAGACATAAAAATATGGTTTTTTTTCATCCATTGTTATGTTATGATGACTGTGATAAGTGAACAGGAATTCAACCAATATTAAGACGACTTTGTTGATCTAAGTATTTTTCAGTATTGCCTTTCAACTCTTTTCAAATTTTGAATACGCACATTTGGTTCGTATCCCATATGGTGGTGCTGCAGAAATTTTAGTGTTTATCAGATATAAGCTTGCACACCGGGCTTTCCAGACAAGGAGTTACTTCTCCAACTCCTTTTGAACACGCTCGACTTGGATCTCCCTAGTTTATTAGAGTTAGCCTTGCTTAAGTACACTTACTGAAGTTCTTACTTAACAATGATCATTTTTTTATTTTATGGGTGAAGGTGGTTCTTTCATCTATAAAGACCATGAGACTGATCTTATTACAATGGTGGCAGGAAATGACTCTGCTCATTCCAAGGTTTATTTTAATGGTGTAAGTTGCCATGGTAATATTTTTCAATGTATAATTTTGCAAGTATTTATTGTGTAATATTCCGGTCTGATGGAATTGGCTATCACAGAAATGTTTTTGTGAAATAAATTAATCATTTTTTACATGAAGCCAACAGTTTCTGTTGTTTATTATGTAAAGGTTTAAAAATACTACTGGAGTACTTTTCACTTACTCCTCTGAATTGATAACTGAAGGGAAAATGGGCATGTTCATCAGGACATGATAAGGCCACCTGTTATGAAAGGCATGGTGAACACAATAATAGCAATAACTATGTAATGGTTGCTATGCTGGTTAAAATTATCTACTTTCCTCAGGTTAAAGGTATTGCCGAAAGGCTCTGAAAATCCAGAAGTCTTTTCAGTGCTAAAGAGTTCCAATGTTGACTCATTACTGCAGAAAATATACAAACAATGTTTCTTGAGGATCAGCGATCAGTGCTAAACGCTGATGGTTTTGAATATATTGAAACCACTATGAGCCGTGCTGATAAGGACACCAGGGATCTGAGGGTGCCAGTGAAGTTCTTTAATGTCGCTCTGCCCCTGGTGGACAAACAGCAGCTGAGGGGGGATACCGTCCAGTCGAGATTGTCCACTCTCGCCTTCTGGTGCCGTTTCCCGTTCACGTTCTAATGACAGATCCCAGAGGGTGAGCTGGTCATCAGACCCTGCTGCTGCAAACACAGTACTGTCCTGAGGGTTCCATTCCACGGAAGTAATTGGCCCGGTGTGATGCTTGAACTTGGCAACTGGTGGAGCTTTTTTCTACAGGCGGTAGAAAAGAACAGAGGCACTACTTTTCAAGCCTAGAACTAGCAAGAGTTTTCTTCAAAAAGCCTATACAATTGTTATAACGAGTACAATCACAAACTACTATCATAATGTACAGAAAACAAGTCAGAAAACTCAGGTTACATTTCTACTTCATCAGGCTGAATTTAGTAAAACGTTGGTAAGTGTACTGACAAAGCTTTCTTAGGCTGCGTCCATACTGACTGGCTTTGGCAGGAAGTAAAGCATGTATCTATGGGAAGTCGCTGTAGCCGGTAGCCATTGCATGGCTTTCACAGGGATGTGTGTTATTTCAAGCAACTATAACATTTGAATGCAGGTCCTAGTTGAATGTTAAATTCACAGCGCCACCATCTGGTCATGTACAAAAGCTAATAGGGCTTCTACCTGGAACTGTCTTAAGTCCCAGACATTCAGTACACCATCGTCACCTCCAGACAGGATGAACGGATCTTTCCTGTTCCAGTGGATGACATTGACGTCACTGCTGTGGGCTTCTTTCATGGTTATCATGCACGCCTTGCTAGGTGTTGCCCGTACATCCCAGATCCGGATACTCTTATCAACTGAACATGAGGCGAAAACCTTTACAGAGGAGATGAAAAAAAAAGTTAATTAGAAATTCCACTGAGCTGTTCATGAATGTATAAAGGTTGGTTTTAAGTTTGCTAATAAATTTCATCAAGATATTACTATCTCAAGTTAAAGACAAAATCCTTGACCAAAAATGGAGACAGAGAAAACTGGTTCTTTGAGTTATCCCTCTTAGCTGGGGAGGACACTATATTAAGCATGCTTAGCTTGAATGATATCATAACACTATAAGCTTGTTGTAAGCAGTAAACATTTCTGAAGTTTCAATACATGTATAATGATAGCAGACATACACATGTTTAGAATAGAATCCACACAGGATGTTCCTCAGTGAATTAACCTTCTTTGGAGGTGAATTAAATTTCTACCTACATTTTTCTCATTAGGTGACCACTGTAAATCTTCCACTGACTCTGCGTGAGCGGCATATGGTCGCTGGTCTACGGACCATTCCCCTCCTTCCTGTAACTTCCAAAGGTGGATGTTTCTCCGACAATCACCAGTAATCAAATTTCCTGCCGACAAATTTCAGGAATTTAGTTTTGAACTGCTGTTTGGGTCTTTTTCTACAATAATCTTCCCAATTTTATATCTTGTTGCCTGGGTAATGAATTCTCATACCCAAAATGAAATCAGTTTGGACATGTTTATTCAGGATATTATTGTTAAGGTGCTGTGCTTCAAAATTTGACATTTTATATATGGGTCATTCCATGAGGTTGGGGTGGTGTCGCTTGTTACACCTGCAACTTTTACCACCTGTCATGACGTGTAGAGTAGGTCATTTACTCTGTAAGTATAACACACACCTTTGTATCCAGCCTTGCAAGATGTATAACGATGTCAATTTGGAATCCACAAGCAGGGAAATAGCTGTTCATTTTTACAGAACCAATGCAACATTTGACACCTTCACAAAATGTGCCCCAACCTCATGGAATGACCCACATGGACAAATCATTTCAAAACTTTTGAAACAGAATTCATTTAGGGTCTATCAGTAGAAGTACATAAATAACAGCATACCTGATGCGGTTGGACACCAGTCTATGGCATACCCTTCAATCTGATGACCGGTGAATGAGAACAAAGGCTTGTGGGATTCCTGCCTCATAAAGCGCCCCATGAGGTGGGCATTATTGACAGCCTGGAGGGCAGAGGTCAAATCCCACAGGTGGACTGTGCCGGTGTCGGCCCAAGTCGCTGCTACCTGTTTCTGACCAATGTCAGTGCTCTGAAAGAAAAAAATAAATAATAGAGACCAGACTGACTGAGAAGAGGTAAAGCAACTAAGAGTGAGAGAGTGGTTAGCTTTAGTACAAATAACAAAGTGTCAACCTGGCTTAGTTCAATGACAATGAAATGAAAAATGAATGTGGTTGGTTAACCACATTGTCAGGGTTTGTGTCGTTAGTGGGCTTTGCACAGAAGAGGGTGCTGTTTATTTGAGCAATTAGTAATTGATGGGCACCTATTGCTGGTCTATGTATCTACGATCTGTTTACATTTCATGCCTGATGCATAACTTGGAAAACATGATTCTGCTTGACCACTAGCATGAGTTATACTAACTCCCAAATTTATTGTAGCGCAATCTTTCGAAAGATAAACAATAACACCAATTTATGGACATGTATGGGAGTTGCTAGTAAGGTTGCTTTTGAACAATTGATGTTTTGGGAGGTCCACCAGTGCTATTTAGCAGAATAACACTGGACAAAAAACTGGATCATGCACAGGACTTATGCGGTCATGAGGCTTTCCATAGACCGGCATTGAATTCAATGGACACAGTCCAGAATTGAACCCTGTCATCAAGGGGTATTTACAAGGCCAGATGGGCTGAACTTTTCTCAATCCTACAAAATCGTCCTAAACCTGGTTGATTTTAGGGATCTGGAAGGTTAATGGTTAACGTTTCCACTTCTAGCTTTAAAAGGGCTAACTTGGCCTGAAGGACTCACTCGAATTCTGTTGACAGAGCCTAGATGTTTCAGCATTGCCGTCTCTAGCTCTGGCTTACTGTCCTCATCGTCGCTGTCACTGTCCTCGTCACTGTCATCATCGTCGTCCTTTTGGCTAGTACGATGCAGATTTGTCATCTTCATGATGATGACGTTGTTGAGATGTGCCTTCTCTGCCTGGGTGCCTGGAAATCAGTGGAAACACAAGTAAAATTTGAAGCTGTTTTTGGAGGGGGCTCAAATAATTTGGTTATAAACGAGGCCTCAAAATACGGTTGGCTGAAGGACCTTCAAAAGTTAAAGATCCATGGAAAATGTACTTTAGTTACAAATGAGAAAGTGTCCTATTTGATTTTAATCCTAACTCTGAATTACCATTGCCAATTTTGTTCACTTACACTATACCAGGAATGTTGGAACTTAAAAAGTGACTTTGACAAAGCAAAGGGACAATATTCATTTGCAAGGAAAAAGGTTAACTTTTCAAGGGCTTTATTAAAAAATGACTGTTTCATATTTTGCTCATTCTTACAATAGACATGACAGAGAACAAAATGTAGAGAATATTCATATTTTACAAAAAAATACTCAAAATCAAAGTACTGTAAGAAACTACTCATATCCACTGAATGATTATAATGAAAAAAAAAAGACTCTTGAGCTGAAATTTTATAAAAAGGTTACCAGCAACAGCAAAGACTGTGTGGGGGTAGGAGGTGCGGTTCTCTCCAAGACTGTCTCTCAAAACATCAAAACTAAGACAAGGAGCACCTGTACAAAACAGCCAGGAACAAACCATGATTATTGGAAATAGGCCTATGACACGAAATAAAAAAAACCAAACTTTTTCGGAATTCAGTTCGGAAAGAGCTCCATATATGGATGCCGCGTGACTTCCTGTGCACAAACCCTATGAGACTGGTCTGAAAATTTCTGTCATTGTGTCTTTTTTTACTTTTAATAAGTCATGTATGATGTAGGTCTAAGTAGGCCTAGTAAGTAAACGACTTGGTTTTTTCCTTCCTAAATTGAACTTATCTAGACATGTTTTTGCTTTCTGATGACTAAGTTATAGGTCACTGTAGGGAAATTACTGGCGTCCCGTATATGGAACTCTTACCCTGAGTACAAAGAACTTTTTAAAATGAAACTTTGATCAAGTGTCCGGGAAGTAGGCAAAATTACCAGTCTGTGCTTGATGATACATATGATAGGCGGAGTCGTCACGGACGAGCATCTCTCCTTCATCAAGCGGATCCCCCGGGAGATACACCCTCCGCTCCCCGCCCTCACCATCTGATTCTTCCATGTCACTGTTCTCAGGGTCGACCACCTCCATTTCTTCTTCCACCTCACTGGTGGAATGCGAAGTGTTTTCACTTTCAGCTTCAGCATGTTCAGGGTTCATACCGCCGGAGTTTGATGCCATGTTGTTCGTCGAGCATTGCAAAATATTTGAGTAGTCGGATGCCCAAGAAGATGATTGTGTCTTATTGTTGAATACTACAAGAGACACGTCTGGGATTCTACACATTAAGCGGACACCACTCTTTCACGCTTTCACGTGCTAAAGGTCAACGTACTCCCACGACTTACTGTAGTTGTTCTACAAGTTTCGGTTTTGTTGCAAGGAGATTCTGACTCCCCCGTTTTCATTTCAAGTACTCTTTAAACAAATTATACAAAGATAAGACCTGATAATGTAATCAATATAAGAAGGTATTTGTTTCCATTTTCTCTCCCCACTGAGCTCTCAAGTGTTTTTTTAAATAGAGAAGATCCACAATTGAATTAAGTCGAAAACTCAAAAATGCCTAAATAATTAACCTGCATGAATATACCGTTGAGGGCGCTATAGCTGCAGCTGATGAACGAGCAAAAATGACACAAACACTGTCCAGGCAAGTGTCTCAAAATGTCTTCTTATCTTCCATATTTTGTTTCATTAGAACAAATGCAAACTTTGCATAGAAGTTGTATTTCCATGATTTAATTTACACCCATTCATGCCGGGGTGAACACACTGTCGACCCAAGTCAAGTTAGTTGTTCGGGGACCCATCCAGCTTTACGGATTGATGGACTCGTCATCTGGTCATGCATGATCATGATGGTGTTTCACAAGGGAGGGCAGGGGGTGGGGAAAATGAGAAAAAGGGGAGAAGTATAAATGAATTGAAAAGTTAATTAGAAAGATATTGTTATAATCTTGTAGATTCTGTGACATTGTACATTGTTGAGTGTCTGCAGCAATTTTTTTTGTAGAGATGATGGTAAATTTGATGCGGCATCAGGTTTTGTCCAGTATAGTAATGTAAAGAATCACAGGTTTTGTCTAGTAGGCCTAATACAAAGTGACTTCAGTTACAGCAATTTTACTACCGCTAGAATTCTTGGGTTTGTTGCCTTCTGTGCCCACAGTGGACAATGAACTCCAGAAATCTAGAGACACACTTGTACTGGTTACTACTGGACCAGTCTGGAGCATTAGACTTGAATCAAACTGGTCCGTAACAATTTGATCTCGTACTTCGTTCACCTTTAATAAACCCCCCCCCCAAAATAACATGTCAAAAAAAAACTAAACAGAATTTGGAAGTTCCATTACGGCTGCGGAAACTGTAGCCACTGTGTACTATATGCTTTAGCAATGTTTTTTTGGCAGATCCAGATGCACATTGAATTGTAGCAAAACTGCTACTTTGACGCAGCCAGGATATACTTGCAAGATTGGTGCTTGATGAGGCAGATATGTGTATTTTAGCAGGGATGTTGTGGGTTTGACCCACACCCATCCTGCCCGTAGAAATGAGGGAAGCCTCGTTCTGCTTCTCAGAGATGAGGAACGAGGAGCCTTATAAGTTTAGGGTACCACCTGTTCCATGTTACTTGGGTTTTTCCTGTCATTTTGACACTTGTAACATTTGTTTATTAAAGAAAATGAGCCAAAATCAAAATTTGAGAAAATTGATTTGATTTTTTTGAAATCTGTAGTAGGAAGAGAAATCGAGACTTGGAGGATTCGGAGCTGTTACCATCTCCGAAGAGAACTGACTTCAACTTCAACAGGTTTGCAAACGTTTATGCTACATTTCAAGATTTGATGAAGATAATGGAGATTGAGGCCAGTGACTTTGATGATAGGGGATGTTTGGTGGCCACTTTTGGTGAACATTTCAAATCAACAGTACCTTTTAAAAGAACTAATCTAAGCAGAAGAATGTGTTATGTAAAGGGCAAATCCTTAAAGCATTTTGGCCTTCACATGTAAAACCTTATCTGCCGTTGTAGTATTTTTATCATTGTTCAGGTATGTGTTCATGCTTTGGCATTGAGACATTTGTCCTAGTTGACAGTTGCCAAGAGGCCACACCACTGGACAACATTTAATTTAACTCATACTCATTGCTTCTGTTTTTCGTGTTTGTGTCAGTTCCCCTTTGCTGAATGGTCATTCAGATGGGAATGAAGAGCCTGTTGGCTCGAGTAGATATTCTGAGGTGAGTGGATGGATACAAAGACATCGCGCTGTTATTTTATTTTTTTTTGGTCATTGTGTAACTTGACATTTGTGATCTTGCCCTTCATTTTCATGAAACACTGTCTGTTCCTCTCCCTTGTTAAAAAGGGGAAAAAGTATGTTAGAAATTTGAAAGACTTTTTTGGATGAACAAATTAGTTATTGTTTTTTTCAATAGTATGTATTTTGGGTAAATTTTCATGAGGGTTTCTGTTGACACTTGTCAACATCTTTTAAATGTTTGTGATTCCTGATCTAGACTGATGCTTGTTTCAACGGCCAGCCTACCCCGACACATTCAAGACATTGTCCTGTACAGCAAGCAACACCTTCCATGTTACTACAACACACAAACAACCATAGCCTACCCTTGAACCATCCCCCAAATTCCAAGAATGAAACCTACCTAGACTCCTCCACCTGTACAGCGCTCAGCAATCTCCACCTTATACCCGGGGACCATACTGAGGTGCCATCATGTAGTCATGAAACACTAGCTTTGGAAAATTCCATCTATAGGGACATTAACAGGGTTCTACGAGAGGCACATTTCTCCAGATTATCAAGGCTTAATGGTGCATTCAGAGAATGATGTGGAATAACCACTACACTTCCAGATGCAATATTGAGCCATTTTAAACTAAGCTTTTGACTGACACAAATTGTGGTAAAAGGTCACCAGCATGTCCCTAATAGTTACTGAATTCCACTCAAACCTGTTCCACGTGCAGATCATCAATTTTAAACTCCCCATTTCAACAGAAAAATATGAATTTTTTCTTATTGAATAAAGAAATTCAAATGCAGTTACAAAAATAAAACAAAACCACCGAAAACAAGGAAACAAAGCACAAACAAAGCAAAAGGTTCTTGTGGCCAATCTATGTAGAGCATTGTATCTATAAACTGGGCATGGGCAGAAAGGGGATTATGTATTAAAAACTTATTCGTGTAGGATTCAACATCCTGTTGGTTTCATTCCCAGTATAATCTTCATTCTGGCTCATACACGGATGTGGAACTTGTTTTGGAACCTAATTAAAGCTAGAAAGTTTTAACTGTTGTGGACATGTTGGTTACAAGAGAGAAACTGACTAGCCCTGTAACTCTGTTACTGTGTTTTTAGTATTGCAGGTTAATATTTTTTGGGGGGGGCCTGGGGTAGCATCTTTGGAAGGGAATTAGAACCCCTTGAACAAAATCCAACGTCTGACCTCACTTGGAAATTTGGAAGTCCTTGCCTTTTCTTGCCAGTCCAGTACTTGATCTTGATTGAGGGCTGAGCTAATGGAATATTTGTATTTTGTAGAAGCCTTTGCAGTAGGGATTAGTGGACACATCAAGGGAAGGGTGAGGTACCGTCCGCTTTGCTCAGATTACCTTCTGTTCAGGCACTCAAGTTTTTTCAAATTTAATGATTCCCATCCCAAATTTCAATCCATGCAAATGATTGTCTCAACCATAAGATCTGAGATGTTCAAGTCAGTGTGCCTCGTGTGATACAAATGTCTTGGGTAGACTCTGCTCCAGTCAGCCAGAGGGAAAAATAATCATCAATAAAGCTATTTCAAAATCCTCCTGAATCCAACATTTGCTTGGCTGGTTTTGATGGATTCTAGGCCATGGACCCTTGATGGAAACCCCTTAGGTGTAAACCCTTGATCATAGACCCTGGGGTGTAGACCCTGGCACACCCTTGGCTGCAGACTATGACGCACCCTGGGCTGTAGACCCTGGA
>NW_019091612.1:6834-47401 GCF_001949145.1 Acanthaster planci | reverse complement strand
TCATAGACCCTGGGGTGTAGACTTTGGTTGGTAGCTCCTTGACCATTGACCCTGGGTGGAAGCCCCTTAGGTGTAAACCCTTGATCATAAACCCTGGGATGGTAGACCCTGGCGCACCCTGGGCTGTAGACCCTGGTTGGTAGCTTCTTGACCATAGACCCTGGCTGGAAGCCCCTAAGGTGTAAACTCTGGGTCATAGACCTTGGGACGTAGACCCTGGCACACCCTGGGCTGTAGACCCTGGTAGGTAGTCCTTTGACCATAGACCCTGGGTGGAAGCACCTTAGATACAAACTCTTGGTCATAAACCCTGGGATGTAGACCATGGTAGGTAGCCCCTTGACCGTAGGCCCTGGGTGGAAGCACCTCAGGTGTAACCCCTTGGTCATACATCCGGTGTTGTAGACCCTGGTAGGTAGCCCTTTGAGCATAGACCCTGGGTCTTTGACCTCGGGATCTAGACCTGGCCCATAGACCCCTGGTACTGTTACTTGATGTTTGGTGTCCCATTGGGTAACAACAGATGATTGATGACTACAGTGTTGGATTATGGTGGAATCCGATTTCCTTTAACAATGCTTGATGATCAGGGTTCACCATTAATTTATTATCTTTTTGTGACAGATTGTCCAGTTAGGCTAAGCAGTATGGCTGCCTTTTTTTCTTCTTATTTAGTGTAATGATAAAAACTTTCAGTGGGCTACTGATTAAAACATATTGCCCAACATTGGTCCTTACCCCTTAGTCCTGCGGTATAATGTCACTGTACAGGGTTTCTGAGATTTACTAGAGGTTGTAGCCAATTTTTTCAAGTCCATTATAAGTCAGTCACATGCTATCCACTATGTAGTCAAGTCACTAGATGTTGAAAGTCAAATGAAGTAGCATGACAGTATCTCTCTGTCCTCTGTTGCTTGTGACTTTATTTGTGATGAGACTTGTCTACAAATTGGACTGTAATTTCAATTTTCCACTTTTATTCTTGGAGCCAAATTTTTATTGAAGTGTGCTTTCGCCATTGTGTCATGTATATTCATTGTGTTCAATGTTGGGATGTAGTCAAAGGTGGCAGAACGATTTTCAAAGTGTGGGGGGCAATTGGTTAGACCATCACACATCAGCCATTAAAGGACCAGTCCAAAATTGGCGGTCGAAAAAGGGGAAACCAGCAGGTCCCCTGAGCCCTCCCCCCCCGCTTTTACCGCCAGTGTACTGTGTGTTCTTGTGGTTTTCTGCGCACAGTATATTACTGTGTGTAGATGTGCATGTCTTGCCACCAAAAAACAATTACTTTTAAAGAAAGTTTTCCAAAGAAGTGCTGACGGGTTTTTGTATTTGAAAGTAAGGCTCTAAAAATCCCAACGTCAAATAACATCTGTACGCTGTGTGATGTATGTTTTGTCAGTAGAATCCAAAGATACAAAGTGGCCGAGCAGACAATTTTAAGACTGCCCCATCTTTTGCTTCCAGATTGCCTTGTTGCATAAAGCTCAATTTGATGTCGTTAGGTCTGGGGCCTAGTCACTGACTCCTTCTAGGGTGAAAGATTAGTGAGTCCTTTGGGAAGAGGAGGTATTGAAAAAAAGAACAGTGGTGCAAAGATATGTGGACTCATACCTCTAAACTCTTTTTTTAAACTGTTCAAGTGTTAATCGGCTTTTTGAAGTAATGAAATTAGGAAATGATGGGAAAAGATAAACTTGTATGAAATGCATACCCGAATTACCCAAAAAGTCAATCTGAAGTCTGAGCATGAAAGTGGAAACAAAGGCCCAAGACAAGCGTGAAGTGTTGCTCCTGTATCCTCGCCCCATTGGCTTTGAGAAGGTTTCACAACAGGTGGAAGGAAAATTAAGTAATCACCTCCTGACCTGACCATGCCACTCGTAAACATTTCAGAGAGTGGCTAAGCTGTGAAAAGCACTTCTCTTGTGGAATTGATAAGCAGAGTAAAATTTATAACCAATTTTTTTGCGCAGTCCAAGGGGTTAATACCAGCAGACATTTCAGTTGTTGCCTACAGTTAGTTTGTGGTTAATTAAAATTCTTGTTAATTATGTATAATTTGCTTACACGTACCAGTAATGTGCTTACCAAAATTATATATTCGGCCTAGTTACTCCTTGAAACGGTCCCCATTGCGTAAAAGTGCATCAAAGGTAACAGCAAAAGAGTTTATTTAGATGGAACTAATATTCAGCATAATAACCGGCATAATGTTTACTTCATTGTTAACAAACTATTGGCTTATGTAATCTATAATAATTTTGTGTAAACTCTTCCACATTATAGACTGCACTTGTGTTGAAACATCTATTTTTCAGTGATAAAAATTTATTATTCTATATAAATACTTTTATTAAACATGCATTATAATCTCTGCAGTTATTGGGCTAGGTATGTTTTGTAAACAACTAAATAGAAATTTATTATAACAACAAATATCTACAACCCAAATTTCGTGAAGACGTTAAAAAAAGCAGTCACCACATTTGTTTTTAAAGTTGGTTTGTATAACAAAGTTGTGCTGATTAATCCGGAAACTGACACACATGCTGTATTTTGTATTTGTGAGTCATTTGTTGACAGCGGTGTTTTCCTTCCGTGTACATGTAGTAACCATTTACATAAAGCGACTGCGATCAGAGTTGACGTCACAGAAAAATTGCAACGAAAGTTGCTAGAGTTGAAATTCGCGGCACAAATAGTTCATCTGACGTCACAGTTTCGCGTGTGTTCGCTTTTGCGCCGAGTATGAAAAGCCTTCACAGAGATCACAGATCCTCACGAGTGCTTACTACCCAACTTCATCTTTATGAATTAAAGATGTGCCCTTCCGATCCAAAGGCCTTCTTTTTTAATTCTTTTGATTGGATCAAATGTAGTGACGAAGCCGTCAGAACGGATCGAGTTAAACCCAGGCCTTAAGGTTGTCGGATTAGGATTTGCGATTGGAACTGTTAGATCGGACTGGTGTCCTTTAATCCGATCCAACGTACACTATTGTTGTATACATGTGTCGTGAAACATATGAATTGTGTGGTTTATATACAACGTCATTTTTGTAAAATGTGCTTTGTTGCTTAAGATATACAATTATGCTCTTCAAAGGAATTCACACATGGAGCATAAAAATTAGTTTGCAGAAATACCCAAAGATACAAGAATTATTAAGTGGAAAATAATTTATGAATAAAGTCGAAAAAATTCGTTGCGAAAACAAACAGAACCAAATAGCGTTCAAGTACAATTTTAACGCACTTCCATCTTGATGCTAAACATTATTCACGAATCGACCGATTACAATACCTTACACATATGTAACAGCCAAGACAGATTGCCTGAGACTATATAAGGCTGTATGCAGATCCTGTGATTTGTGAGCTACGACTTTAGCATGTTTTCTCTTCGTGTGCTACAGTTAGACGTAGCTGTTCTTCACAGCACCCGTCTTGGACACAGCCTAGGGAAATTTAAAACTATTTCAGCTCAGCAAAAACTGGTCCTCAGCCACGTCTTGTGATCAGAAGTATTGTTGAATCGTTCGCAAAGTTTGACCAAGCACGTTATTTGATAAGCAATATTCTATAGCCTGCTGTCATCTCTATGAACGGAAACGTGCAAATCGGGATAGTATTTGGCGAATACGATGCTTTCCTGCTTACTCAGTTTGTGCAGTTAATTCTATTCAACCATACAATATTCACTTTTTCTATAAATGTTTAACAAAACAGTGATATTAACCAAAATTTCGTCAGTACTCTTTGTAATTTATATCAATTCACTCATGGTTATCCGGAGAGCAATAATTCCTTTGAAATGCTGGATACACCTGCCCAAATCGAATGGCATCCATGTGTAGTTCACTATAGATACATGAAACAAAAGGTTACATGAATATAACTGCAAGAGAACCGAAGTTCAAATCCTCGAGATGGTTTCGTTCATAAGCTTTATGAGACACGCAGAAAAAGGTGGTGTCAACCAAGGAAAAATGTTAGAAGTCCTCGGTAGTGGAGCACGCATTTGTCGCCCTACCTGATTTCATCCAGTGAGGAAAGCTATTCCTCAGTTTACAGGCTTAGTTGCTAGTCAGGAAGGGAAAGTGCGGGAGGGTGTGTGCTTTCTCTTTGTGAATGTGGCTCCACATGACTATCAATGCGGCGATTGTTTAGAAAAAATGTTCTTTCTAAAATGTCTACTTAGCTAATACATAATTTTAAAATCGATTATTTATCAACATGCTAAACATTAGCGCCTTGAAGTAGTAACTTAGGCTTCGACTAGAAGTCAGCAAATATGTGAGAGCCATTATTCCGTGCACTCCATTTTTTAGGTGATCCAGGGGATTTTGTGGGCACGAAACTGACGTCGAGCATATAATATGATTTTGTGTTCATCAATAGACTTCGGCGAAGGAAGTTCCTGAGTGCGATTATTTTCTGAACGTTACATCGGGGACTCTGCTTCTTGTTTGTTCTGTCCTTTGATCATGGACTGTATGCGCACTTCCAAGTTGTACCTCAGTTGGTTGCACTGTATGCGCACTTCCAAGTTGTACCTCACTTGGTTGGACTGTATCCGCACTTCCAAGTTGTACCTCACTTGGTTGCACTGTATGTACACTTCCAAGTTGTACCTGTTTTCGTTGGACTGTATGCGCACTTCCAAGTTGTACCTCACTTGGTTGGACTGTATGCGCACTTCCAAGTTGTACCTCACTTGGTTGGTTTTGATCTGTTTGTTTGTTTTAATGTTTGTTTTAATGCGTGATTACTCCTTTTTACTCCAATTTACAACAACTGTTGGATTAAAGTCCCTCTAAGGTTGACCTGAGATTGCAATGCACATCTTAGTTTCTTTTCCAACGTTTGTTCAAACAGACCACAATCAGCCTGAGGTATCAGTACACAGTGTTTGTAATTGTAGGGGAAATGATCTACCAATACTCACGCCAAAAGCCAGTGTTGGTATTAACTTTAACAGCGGAGTAGTAGGTGTCGTTGCCACAGACAAACTCAACGTTAAACCTGTGACTGGCAGCCCAACCAGGACTCGTCCATTTGCCCTATGTACTCGCTGATGTTTTGCCACTCTTCTTGGCTATTGAGCCTCAACTGACTGGCAAGCTGTTTGTGCTTCTGCCCAGGATAGACTCTGGCTGGGAGTACTCGCGGAGTCTCCAGTAGTTTTCAACTTGTTCATGACCAGGCTTGAAATGTAGCAACTTTCTGTAAATTGGTGCCAGTGCTGTGGGCACACAACTTGTATATTTAAGGGGACCAAAATACCAGAACTGGGAACTCATAATGATAGACAACGCAGCAGAAATTTGCCATCACAGCTTGCGGCTTCTTAAAACCGTAGGCCCATCACTCGCATTGATTTACGTGTATGTATCTTACTGGTGGAACTGTAGCAATCCATAAAAGGCAATGCATTGAGGTTCTTTTTTCCAACTGCAAAATGACGATAAATATACAAAAAACAAACAGTTTTGAAACTTACCGATTTCTGATCCCAAAGTTGCACAGAATTTCACGAATACAATTAAACTGTACACTGCTTCTCGATCCTTGCTGCTTAACTTGCGGGATGAACTACCAAAGGTGCAAATGAAATTAAAAGTAACCACATTCTGAATAACTGATTGATAAAAGAGGGTCATGAGATTGTTAAACACATGAAATTTCTTGAGCTTTCGGAGGGAGAACATCCTCTGACTAACATTTTTCCGAACAAATTGGCAATTCCACGAGGGGATGCAATCCAAGCCACCCCGGTAACTCCACTGCCAAGCTCCGTCACCAACTCCACCGAGGGGTTTGGAGCATCAATCGGGTCTGTAACCTCTCCGGAAGAACAGAGTTCTGAAACCAAAGCCTTTCAAACTGCCATCCACTTGGCACCGCAAAACCACTCACTGAAAAAACACACTTGAGAGCTATTTGAACGCCACCAAGATAGAAGTATCCCACATCAGACTGAGAAACACTCAACGTAACATTCCAAAGCTGAACTGGCAGCTATCCACAAACTCAAAGACAACTCATCTGTTGTCGTCAAACCCTACGACAAAGGCCGAGGCATTTGTATCATCAACCGCGAGGACTATTGAATGAAGAGCAAAAAGTGAAGATAAAGAGATAATACCCCTCGTCTTCACCAGGCAACCCCGTACTGAAGGAAGTTTTCCACAAACCTCCTTTAGTTGACTTCTCGTCTTCACCAGGCAACCCCGTACTGAAGGAAGTTTTCCACAAATCTCCTTTAGTTGACTTCAAGGTAGCCAACAACATCAAGAAGAAGTTGTCAGAGGCAAATTGAGCCATTTAGAAAACAACCAGTCTCACTCTTGAACAAGTCCAGTCCAACTACGTGATTTCATGACACCCTCGAATGACCATGTACGTTTTCGAAGCACCCAAAGTTTATTCGCAATCAGTCTCAATGAGAGCGCATCTGTGAATGGGATAGAGCTATCACTTTTCATCCATGCTTTATCATGACTCAGCACTTCTCAACGGAGTTTAAACGCATTTTTAGGTTTGGCAAACATATTTTGATAATTTTTTCACGATGGTCGGTTTTAAATATTGCCCGATCATCAGTTAAACAACACAGTCTTGCCCAAGACTGGTTTTGCTGTTTTGGCCCGAGCACTGTGCAGCCAACATGCGCTGGCGAAAACAGCAGCATAGCACCGTAGAGGGAGCTACATTTACAAGAGATGACCTGCCATATAACCAGTCTTGTATAATCTGAGAGGCTTACCGCAGAAAGTCCGATACCTCACGCGCTCAATTTTACGGTCTTTGGCGGTGTGTACGTGCATTATTATTCATGACCTTGAGCGTGTGAGGTGTGCTCGAAATTTGTCGGGTAAGCCTGCCAGATTCTACAAGACTGGTTTTCTGGCAGGTCGTCCATTGTGAATATAGCGCCCTCTACTGGTACTGCTATTCGCCTGTGCTCGCAATAGTCTGGATACCAGACCCGCGATGATTCAGCTGCACATGTATATGCAATCACACGTATCAAGCCAAAGCACGGTTTACAACCATGCACAATGCGTGACATCTAGATGCTCAACCAACCATAAAAACTTCACTTGTGAAATTAGGCTCCTATAACATTCGGGCTTTATTTTCCTAAAAATAAAAAAAAAATCCTCCCTACCCACAATTTTCACCCGGGATTCGAACCCACACCCCATGCATAACAAACCATTATGCTGTAACCGCTTGACTACAGCGATTCACACAGGTTAACGGTGTTTTAACTGTTGATATGCCGATGAACGGCTGCAACGCGAGTCTAATACACATTGGGCATGCGCGATACAAACACAACCACCGTTCTTACGTATGGTTTGCATTAAATGGATTTATTATAGCAAAGCAATAGAAAGAACGTGCACTGATTGTGGCAGTAGGCTACGCAGAACGCTTAGCAATGTCGCTTATTCCTTTTAACCAGCCCAGAACGCCCTGGAAGAGCGGTGAGGACGAGTTGATCGATAGGAAGTGGATGTGAGGGGAGGGTAGACGGACAAGAATGCCACTCAGAACGACGTGCGTCATACGCATATTATGCTCAGAAAGTGTACAGTACGTACATGTGTGTACTTTATGCGACCTGAGCAAAATTATATGTATGACGCACGTCGCTCTGAGAGGCCTCCTTTTCCGATTCACCTGTGTTTTCAATGTCTGTCTTCAAAGCAATGGAATTAAATGTTGAGGGCGCCCCTCCTACCGCTGTCGCCAATTGCTCACACACAGTTGATCCAGTGATCTCCGTTTCGTCACACAGACTTTCATAAATGTGGAGTCAAGTCAAGAAGAAGCAGTAATGGGCGTTTGTATACCCGTTCAGATGTGTAGAGAATACACCTGTTTGTTAAGAATGGAAAGTAAGATGCGTTACGAAAAGCACACAGTGAATTTTTTAAGTCCCCCTGATTTTTTTGACGATCCTTCAGCACCGAAATTGCACACTGGTCCAAAAACAAGTATTGATCAAAATAAATTTCAATCAGTATAACGATATCATTATTTACAGGCCAATGGATAAATGACAAGAATTAGCAGTGTTAATTTTGAATTTTGGAGTTCATTTATTGACCTGAGGAGACACCTAAACCGGCCTATCTATCAAAAGCAGATGTTTATAAGGAAGAAAACTCCAACAGGCGTACCCTAGTAACTGGATGAACCTTCGGAGCCATTGTAGACCACCATATCATCTGCAGGACAAATGTAGGCGCCATCGGTGGTGGAGACACACCCCAGCCAGGTAGCAGCCACGTATGTGGAACCTAACAGTGAGGAGATACCGTCAAGCTCTTCCTCGCTGTTAAGCACGACCAGATCGCTGTCCATCATCAAGCACATGTTTCTGGCATCCTGCCAAGACACTCCCTATCCCTCAGCTGACATGGAGTTGTAAGAGCGTCCGCTAAGAAGAGTCCAATTGTTTGGGCATTGCTCTATGATTTGACAGAAACGTATACATCTCCTTGGTAAGCTCATAGCCCATAAACAATTGACATTATACATCAGGGTGTAGGCCTACTGAATTTCAAACAAGTTTTAAATTCAAGTCTGAAAAGTAGGGTTAACTGGCTTGTCCCAAGACTAGTTTCACTGTTTTGGCCCTTGCACCTTGCAGGGGTCATGCGCTGCATATCTGGTTCCCTGCCCAAATATTCCCTGACGACTCTTGATAAAAAAATCTTAAGTCAGGCATCACCCACGGATATAAATAGATATGACATAAAGGTCAGGGGTCACAAGTTTTCGAATTCATTAGTGGTAACGTCTCAAAAATTAGACTTTTCCCATATGCAGTGGGTAATACTGCAAGTGTATCCCACTGAGAGCATGTTTCAGGCATAAAGCCTAAATTGGTTGAAGAAAGTTATATTCTGTATTTCGGCCATTAAGGTAACCTTCGATTTTAGGGTATAAAGTCAAATGTTGTCGGACCAACAGTTGCCATTAGGATACGGGAGTTTACGGTTAGCAGCCAGTCTACCTACCCGGCCGGGAATAACCGAACATCAACGGTACCATCCGAACATGCATGCCGAATATAAACGGGACCACTTCGCAATATTTCGGCTATTTGCGGAAAACTGGAAGATTCCTCCAGTCTTGGTGACGTATTATTGGGAGATACCGGACCCCTAATTCGTAGAGTATGCAGAATCATGACATATACATGTATCAATTAAACTGTCAAATTCACCGATCATTAGAAACAGTTTCAGCCATGCCAGCCATGTCTGCATTCACATACTCCTTACTGCCCTGTTGACCGGAGACATTGAAATAAATCCAGGACCTGGCCGGCAAGGGCCAAAATACCCTTCCCAACTTTGTGGCAAAGCTGTCAAGTGGGGGCAGAACGCAACTGAACGTGATCAATGTTCTGGTTGGTTCCACGCTGGTTGCCTCGATATAAACGACCTTTATTTACCGCATCTTAGCAGAACATCCGTCATATTCATGGACGTGTTGTAACTGTGGTCTACCAAGCTTACAACCTTTTTTGACAGTCTTGGGGGAATTGAATTGTCAAACAGCTTTACTTCATTAGAGAATCTGCCTGATTCGTTCATTTTTGATCCACCCTCATCTCTAAGCTTACACGTTGGAGAGCCAGTTAGGTCATCTAGCCCGAAATTAAATAGAAATCCTACCAGGAACAGGGAGAGTAGCCTTACCAAGATCAAGGTCATTAACATTAACTGTCGGGGTGTCAGAGTAAACTTGCATGACTTTGAAGCCATGCTAGCCACAGTAAATCCAGATGTAGTTATTGGCACAGAGTCTTGGCTCACCAACCATGTGGCAACCGGTGAAAATTTTCCAGATAGCTAGGATTTCTTCCGCCAGGACCGCAACTCTAAAAGTAAAGGGGAAGGGGTTTTCATTGCAGTTAAAAATATCTTCATTGCATCAAGGGAGACCACCTTGCAAACTGACTGTGAGACCATCTGGGTATCCATACAAATGAAAGGCTTGTCCCTAGTTTACAATAGAGCTTTTTACCGCCTGCCAATAACAGATCAGGATTACTTACTCCAGCTGGACACATCTCTCTGTAGGATCCCCAGCAACGCCTCTATCTGGCTTTTAGGGGATTTTAACTTACCTCATATAAATTGGAACACTGTCTCCTTCACACCTGGTGGTAACTATCCGGCAATTAGCAAATGTATGATTGATATCGCAAATGATTATAATCTGCATCAAGTTGTTACGAAACCTACTTGTGAATCTAACATTCTTGATCTCTGCTTCACCAACAGTCCTGCATCCGTTAATGCCGTTCACGTTGAGAGTGGTATTGGTGACCATGATATGGTCATTGTTGATGCATTACTCAAACCAAAAGTGACCAGACCAGGCAAGAGAAAGGTGTTTCTGTATAGTAAAGCCAACTTTGAGAGTATTAACTCAGATATGACGCATTTTATGAGTTCTTTGACTCCAGAAGTATTGGACTCGTGCACAATTCAGTCTCTGTATGATGATTTTAAGGAAGCCCTTCTCAGCTCCATGCATAGGAACATACCTTCAAAGTTTAGTTCTAGTCGCTTCTCTTTCCCTTGGGTAAATAGCTCCATCAAACGAGATATCAGGAGAAAGCAAACAATCTATAACAAAGTTCGCAAATGGATACTTCGGAGAAGTATCGACAGAAAACTTAGGATGTCTTATAAAACCTACATCAAGGATATTATTGGTGGTAGTTTGAAGTCAGACAACACTAAACCATTCTGAAACTTCATCAATTCTAACCGAAGAGAAGCTTCAGGTGTCTCGCCACTCAATGCCGAAGGTAGAATTCTCTCAAGTTCAAAGGATAAGGCCAAGGCTTTAAATCGTCAATTCTGCTCAGTGTAAACAAACGAAGACATAGAGAATATTCCCGATCTTGGACCCAGTAGTGTGCTACACATCACCGACATTTTCATTTTCACAGAAAGCATTCTTAAGTTGCTTAATAATCTTCAAGTATACAAAGCTCCTGGTCCAGACGGTAGAACAGCGAGAGTACTCAAGAATCGTTGTAATATCATTGCCCCAATCCTACAGAAATTATACACGATGTCAATATCAACAGGGTCACTCCCCTCAGATTGGTGCTATGCCAATATAACTCCCATTTACAAGAAGGATGGCAGATCAGTGTCGTCTAACTATTGGCCAGTGTCCTTGTCATCAGTCACCTGTAAGCTGCTAGAACACATCATCTATAGACACTTCATGGATCAACATTTTTACAGATCAACAACATGGCTTTCGTAAAGGGAGATCATGTGAAACCCAGCTTTCTGCACTAGTAGATGACCTCTAGAGGATTTTAGATAAAAAGAGCCAAGCTGATCTAGTAATTATGTACTTTAGCAAGGCCTTTGACACCGTACCCCACCAACACCTGCTTGCAAAACTTTATCATGCTGGAATTCGAAATAACATCCTCTCCTGGATTGGCAATTTTCTTACTAAACGTCATCAAAGGGTAGTAGTTGGTGGTGAATCGTCAGTAATGTCACCTGTGATCTCAGGTGTCCCTCGGGGCACAGTGTTTTGTTTGGCCCCTTCTTTTTCTCGTATATGTTAATGACCTACCTTGCAATATATCATCAAGTGTAAGATTGTTTGCCGACGATTGTATCATATATCAAGAAGTCAGCAGCACTCAAGATACTAAACGTCTTGAAACTGATATCAACAGGTTGAAATATTGGGAAGCCACTTGGCAAATGAGTTTCAATACAGCAAAATATTTCAACTTGAGAATTACTCACGAAAGAAAACCAATCATTAATCCGTGATGGAGGATCACACCCTCAGGGAAGTAAAAGATCACACCTACCTTGGTGTTGAGCTTTCGTCAGATATGACTTGGACCAAACTAATCAACAAAATTGCAATGAAAGCTAACAGAACTCTGGGCCTACTAAGGAGGAACTTGACCTGGTGTGATAGATCAACTAAGTCAGCAGCTTATTTTGCTTTGGTTCGTCCACTTTTGGAATATTGTCATGCTATATGGGATCCATACCAGCAGTCCAACAAAGACACAATCGAAAAAATCCAGAGGCGTCCTGCGAGGTTTGCCTTCAATGACTACAGGCGCCAATCTAGTTTTACTGATCTAGTTACTCAACTCCAGTGGGATAGTCTTGAATCCAGACGTGTTAGAGTTGGTCTGCAACTGATGTATGAAGAAACCCATGGTCTTATCCCAAGCAATATCACCTCATCAATGGCAACAGACTTGAGACAGAAAACGTCTGAGTACTGGCAGATTCATGTATAGGCATATTTCTGCAAATAAGAACTGTTACCAAAAGTCACTATACCTATTTGGAACTCATTGCCAGAGTTACTCCGCTGTGCCTCATCACTGAAAAACTTAAAAGATTTATTGATGGAAATTGAGTTGGATGACCTCCATACATGTAAATATCTCAGAAATTAGTTGGCAAGCCGACTCCTTGAGTGGCACCAACTGTGCGGGATACATCAGGCGTTTGCAAAGCAAGCTACCGAAACGAAAAAGCGACAGAAACAAACAAATGAACAACAACAAAAAAACACACCCAAAAAGCAATAATAATAACCAAACAAGAAACAAAAAAACAAAAAAGACAAAAACCACAAACTGGCTTAAAATGTCTAGGACTGACCATCTTCCATTGTAAATGGTAGTCAGTTTGCTGCTGAATGGTTTGCCTTGACTCTGAAAAAAAACTCAAAAAAAATCTTAGCGACGCACATGAATGCGAAGCATTGCTGGTATGGTGGCGTACTGCTTAATAGGCATGTGCATCATGCACTGAATAAAACACAAATAGCCCGCCACGAGTGCTACGGATAGGGCCAACTGTGCGAGAGAAATACGTGTACCATCCCAAGTGAGGGTAAAGATGATCATAGTTTCTAAAATCCTAAGGCTGGTAAGTTTAATCGAACTACGATAACAGACTATTTTGTTCCTTTTGAATTGAACACCTGAGGGCGGTTTAACAGAGTGTGGTATGTTCAAGGAGAGCGAGACGAAGAGTTGGACCAGCCATGTCTTCGCTGGTTTGTCCCTCAACCCAAACCGTGTGGCTGCGTGGAGACACGGATGGGGGGGGGAGTCAACCTGCAGTCGGTAGCCCAACCATTCACGGTTAAGCTCTTGGATTCAGTCATCTTGAGTGAGGACCGAGACGAGATAGTGAATGGGCTAGGTTGTTGAGTAACTAGAGGTACTTGACTGTGATGCTGTTGACTAGACCGCTAAGTCACGTGACCTATAGTGGGTATCGAACATCAACATTATGGCGTCCGTCTATGGTAAAGTAAAGCTTCCAAAAACGTAGTAAAATTAAGAAGCAATCAAATTTAGAATTACCCTCAGAGTGACCCTTAATAAAAAAAAGTCACCAAATTTTTGGCCCTGGATCCAGAATTGTACACTTCAGAAATTTTTGTTAATTCTTTTGTTTGATTTTCAGAGAAGTTAAATCAAGGGCCGAGTGGTTCACCCAACACCAGCTTTCCTCAAGGTAAATGAGGGAAATCTTGCGCACGATGCCTTTGATTCAGTTATTTCTGGGAGTTGTCAGGAAAACAACAGGCCGGTGTTTTCAGCGTTCAGAACAAGCCCCATCCGTTTTTGTAGAGAAGCGAGATCAAGATACCGTCAACCGGGGTAACTTTCGCAGGTTGAAATCATTAGCGTTTCTGCTTTTCCATAAACAGAAATATTTTTCTTTGTTGATTGGACATTTTTGTCACATGAAGCCTTAAGTCTAATCTAGTAATAGCAAACAGCCATCCACTTCTTTTAATTGTGAGTTAGAGTTTAATTAATTGCTGGCAAAGTCACCTCAAGGTTCGGGGAAACTTTGGCAGGTTGTTGGAATAAAAAAAATAATAAGGATTATAACAAGTTTTACACATAAGAAATTCTTCAGGCCAAGCTTCCAGGTGTATTCTATGATAATAGTACTTTTATAGAAATGTTTTAGAGAATCTTAAAGGATTTACATAGCGCGTTGCATATGACGATTACAATCAAAGGGTGTGGCTTGTGCCAAAATTATCCCAGGGTTCCAAAGTCACCCTGAAATACAGCATGTTTCGTGATTAAAAATTACATTAGTAAAAGTTTCAATATTTGATTGACTGAGGTTTGTGTAACGTACCATTTCCTAATGTTAACGAACGTCTTTGCGAAATTGTTTTAAAAATAAAATCTTCTTAGGCGTGTACATTGGCATGATTTATCATCAGTTTTTGAATATTCTGCGTAAGAAAAATGGCAGACAAGTATTGAGCCAGGTGGAACCAAAACAACTCTGCGCCCCTAAAAAGTGGATTAAAAATATTACCAAAAATGATACAACCAAATTCTCATTCGAGGCTTGTTGGCATTCATGATGTTCAAAATATTCATGCCGTTGCACAAGGCAAAAACCTGTTTTCAGGGGCGGACCCAAGGGAGCATAAAGGGGTGCCGCCCCCTTTTTTCACCCCCTCCCACATAAATAAATAGAAAAGAAGAAAAAGAGGGTGGGAGAAAAAAAGAGGGGTCATTGGCCTAGAAGCCCAAATGGCCCCGGATCCACCGCCGTAAGGGCTTGGCGCTACACGAAAGCTCACCCTATTGGTGCTTTAGTTCACAACCTCCCTTTGGTAAATCCAGGATCACGCCCCTGCTTTAGGAAAATCTTGAATTCGCCTATGGTCTTGGTTGAAAGGATAGTCTGGGGAAAGATGATTGTGAATAAGAACGAAGTCGTAAAATTAAAAGAAACGATACACCATCTCGACTTTTCTCAAAATTATTCATTAAAATTCAACTGAATTTACATGCGTGTGTGATATCTTGAAAACAGTGTTTCTGATTATAATCACAGACACCGAATCCACCGAAACTATGAGAAAAACGAAAATTAGGGTTAATGTCTTGTATAACTGGAAATATTTATTCATACACATTCCCTCATGGTGCACCAAACGTGAACAGTCTAAACTTGTGAACTTTCTTGTCCCTTTTGGGTATTGCGATAATCATCAAAGTAAAATCCAAATTTCTGCTAGAATAAATTTGAGTTTTCTGTGTGACGCGACCTCTAATAACCTACACATGTTCCGGCAGCAAAGGAGAAATTTGGGTTGTCCACTTATCAACAGCAAAAGCGCCCTCCTATTGTGCCCGCCATTAACCCCTCAGTAGTGGACAATTAATTATTAAACCAATCAGCAGCGGTTGTCGTTATTATTGCTGACCAGTAGGAACGGGAGAGGAGATCTGCTGGCCAATTGGCAGTCAGTAATCAGACAAATAGCGTGACTGTAGGCATGCGGTATGCATAATGAGTTGCGATCGCTGGTATCCCGCTACTGCTTTTTCACATGCACAATGTACACAATAGCGGGTAATCGCACTCCGTACTAGCAACGCAGTAACCGTTAACGGTAACGCGTTGTATAGGTACTGTACATTGTGTGCATCATATCATATATCATTTGTAGTCGTTATCTCGATCGGAAAGGACCGAATTGAAAAATGGCTCGTACTAAGCAAACCGCTCGTAAATCTACTGGAGGAAAGGCTCCTCGTAAGCAGTTGGCCACCAAGGCAGCCCGCAAGAGTGCCCCGTCTACTGGGGGAGTGAAGAAGCCTCACCGCTACCGTCCTGGTACTGTGGCTCTCCGTGAGATCCGTCGCTACCAAAAGAGCACCGAGCTGCTGATCCGCAAGCTGCCGTTCCAGCGTCTGGTTCGTGAAATCGCCCAAGACTTCAAGACCGAGCTGCGCTTCCAGAGCGCGGCTATTGGCGCCTTGCAAGAGGCCAGCGAAGCCTACCTTGTGGGCCTGTTCGAAGACACCAACCTGTGCGCCATCCACGCCAAGCGGGTGACCATAATGCCAAAGGACATCCAGCTTGCCCGTCGCATCCGTGGAGAACGAGCTTGAAGGAACAGACCACCGTTCTCCTAACACCAACCCGGCTCTTTTCAGAGCCACCAAATTTTCCCAAAAGAGATTGATCTTTATGTCTGTCATTGATCTTGTTAATAAAGGCAGTGACCTCTGTCCTGGCAGCCCAGTTTTCACGACAGTCGTGCCCCCTGCTTTATGTATTCGTTTTGCTTTTGCAACATCTTGCATACAATTGAGACACAATATAAATTGCAGTACGTTGTACAACTGTAGTTTCCTCGTAGGCCTAGTTCTTGATCCCCAGGTCTTTCATTCTAGAAAATGGACATTTTGACTGGACTAGAACGCTCTCCTATTTTATGTCATGAAGCGAAATTGAGGCATGCGAAAATGGACGCGTTAAGGGGGACCATGGTCCTCTCTCTATGGTGGGATATGGCATGCCGAAGTGATTGTATCCATCCAACCAGTATACGTGTACAGTACTATTCATGAACATGCCGTAAGCCTTGCAGTTACATTGAACACTGTGGGCTTAGCTATTGCTGGCTGTGTACATGTACAGTACAATCCGCCATTACTTCCCGCGTCCTCACCATTCACCGCCTGCATAAATTGACCTTCGATCAATACATGTACAGCGCACTTAGGGCCATTCGTAGTCTTCGTTTACAGCCGGTTGCTCTCTCACAAAGGGTTGCCTATAATGGTGACAAATCCCTAATGCAAGTATACGTACATGTAGAGTGCGGTCAGTAGAGCATTTCTTTTCGTGGGAGCGGGGGGGGGGGAAACCTGATATTGGCATGATACATATTAGTTCAATTTCAATTTTAAATGATTGGAAGACACCAATGTGTAACGGGGTCGTTCCTTACCAACCTCTTAATTAGGCCTACCCTTTTGAGATGTAATATAAATTATATGTACAAGTAATAACCCTTTGGTGAAATTAAGCGACAGTCTAAAAGATGGCAATCCGACAGATCGATGAGGTGATCATTCAATTCAATCCAAAACGTTCATTTAAAAACATTTAATACCTTTATCGTTACAATTTTATTAATTAATGAATTTTGAGGCTTCATCTATATTCCTCAAATGTAGAATAATTTACTATGCTGTTAAAAGCTTGAACATACATGTATATGTTCCCTGATAATATGCGGTGAATTATCATGTCTAACCATGGAGCTATTGAAAGGATAGCTCCGTTGTCAAACATCATGACGTCCCTATATACTGCCTAGGAATGACGATTCTATTTCATAAGAACTAAGACTTATATTAAAGGCTTGCCACTTTTGCTCAGTATACATGCCCGGACCGTTGATGCTTATGTTCGCAAGTGCCACACCCGGCTGTATTCAAATCAGACATTTCATTTCTAAACCTCTCACGTACATTAATTTTTCGCATGTTTCAACCTACACGTTACCTGCATACTGTACCCGTAGCAGACATCTAGGATAGACTTTCATACGAGTCGTTTGTTTGTTTGCGCATGGTAATTGTACAAGCCGCTATCACATGTCATGGTCTTCGTACACGGCTTGTTCAGACAGGGAAGAATCTCTCATGGCTTGTGTTTTCGGAGTTAAACGGAAAAAAAATCCTGGACATAGTAACGATTTTACATGGCTTACGATTTGACCAGCACAATAAACGCATTCAGATTCATTCAGCCATTGCAAACTGGATGTACTCGTGAACGACGAAGAGCGGAACACTGTAAACATGCTGATGAACTTTTTGAAAGTAATAATTTCAGAACAATATGGGCACACGAGGTTAGCATGCCAAGGTAGTAATCTTAGGATCAATAACCTTACCACCATCCCACCTGTGAAATATGGAAGGGCCGCGCAGCACTGTGATCAGAATATTGACGAGAATATAATATAATATCAGTGCTCTGAAATATGTGATTGCCGAGCTTTCGGTAACTGAGTACCTTCTTCAGGGCAAACAGATTCAGTTCCGAACGAACGCGGAAAAATCCGAGTTCATTCCCCTGGATGCACCATCGGACCTGGTGCTTCCGCACAGTCCAATCTCTTATTTCATAAATATTTTAATGCTGCCTGTGTGTTGTTGTATTGTCTATGTTATTGTAATTCGACAACATTGTTCCCCATTGCTGTTTTACCGGTGTCTTGACTATACGTTAGCGTTTATGGGTGAACATTTTTGTATTCATTGCCTTTCTTAATGTGCTGCTTAGTATTTTTAGTTTATGAAAATTTGTCTTATTTTCCTGTTTCTTATTTCATCGTTTTGAGAGCCCCTCTACGGAAACTATTTTGCTTTTGGGCGATCCATCACGAGCTGGTTAATATTGTTTCCTTTATGCTTTGCTTCAAATTTTTAAATGTGCCTTCGCGTACTGAATATCTTCATCAAAAAATGAAATGAAATGAAACAGTTATGGGTAAACGTTTCCAAGGCTTTGATATAGAGGATGAAAGAGCAAAATGGATGTCAAAGAAGTCAAACATGAGAAAGGGCTTGGTACAAATCTTCCTTTACAACTGTCTAGCAGACCATGCAGCACATTTTCGCCAATGTTCTGAGGTTGGCTCATGTTAGTAATTACTTCGTCATGAAACACGTGAATGACATTGAATTAGATTTCACACATTGTAAGCAATTGAAATTATACAGTCTGCCGTTTCTGATCGAAGGAAATTTGAAGGAGGTCTCAAAAAAAAAATTAAAACATAAAGGAAAAAGAAATGAAAGGATATTTGGTGAAAAAATGCGGAAAATTAGAGTCCAAACAAAATATTGGCTGTTTTTTGCGTCTACGGAACATGGGAGTCAGTGCTGATAAGGAACATGTTCAGCTTTGATCTGCGCATGGCAAAGCTCTGGCCAAATGTTACATTAAAAGTGAGCAAACGACCTGCACATCCAGTTTTGTAGACGAGAATAATGAATTTCAGTTGAACTTATTTGAGGAAAACACGCTTCACTTAGAACTTCCAATAACGTTATCATGAAATTTCAGTAAATTAGGAGTAAACATAAGTAAATTCTAAATTCTAAACTAAAGGTGGAGGCATTCCATTTCCAGTTTATTCTTTTGGTACATTCATAATTACTTCGGATACATTTTCCACATGCTAGTTGCACTTTGCTCGTTTAATTATCTTGTCCATAAATTACTTGATGGATTTTCCATGTGCTTCCAAAGGGATCTAGACATTCCCAGACATTTTTATGATCTTGACAACTCTTTTTTTTTGCCAGACCACACTCCAACAAATGAAACATGCTTGAGCACTTTGGAGTTATACAGTTATATATGTATTTTGGTAACTAATTACGGAACCTGCGCATGGCTTATTGAAATCAAAGAAGAGATCGCCTCGGTAATTCGAGGACAATGTCGACTTCTACTATTTTTGTTGAACCAATAGGCGAACCTTATCATGAAGGTGACTGAGATTAATCACTTCGTCTTTAATTTATATCAAAAGTCATGGGAAGATTACAAACGCCATCTGTCAACGAATTTACCAATTTTGTACCACCAACTCAGTGCCGGGTTGCCAGTGCAAGATGCCGAGCGCCCAAGCGTGACGGCTGGTAAAGCCGCTCGGATGAGTCCGGTATGTTGCTTCGATATTAACACTATGGTCTCGTTTCATTAAATTAGTCAGAATTTGACGTATGAATTAGTTTACGATATAAAGGAATTGCTGGAGGAGAATGATAAGCAAATTGCAGAGCAGCAGGCAAGAAGGACTAACTGATATTCGGATCAGTGCTGACATCCGTTTGACTGGTTTTGACACCGTCTGATTTCAACACAAGGTAAGGCACCAACTCTAGACCAGACAAAAAAATGTTGCTTTATGCATGCTGAGTTAGCCATTCATAATATATTTTGAGATGGTGAAATAATTTTGCAACGAAATTTGTAATTTTTGCCCTGATCTAGAAATGGATGAGAAACCAAGGAGTATTTGCCAAGATATCACCAAAGTCCTAAATAGGTCTGTCAATATTATGTAGGCCGAAAGACTATTAAAACATATGTAAACCCTATAACTTTTGACTTCTTCCTGAAAGTTTTTTTTTTCAAAGGGTCCATTGAAACGAACCATATGTTTCTTACCATGGCTTTGAACATAAAATTCGCCTTTCATACGAGCACTTGTCTCGACCTAAAATCTAGTTTAACATAGGCATAATCCTTGGAAAAAAGAAAAGTTAGTCAAAATTAAAAATGACATTGATAATCCTTTGATGCAAACTTATGGAAGTGTATAATTCAAGTTATAATCTCGCACAGCGGCGAGTTAGATCGTTGAATGTGTACCTGGCCGCGGCGAGTTATAAAATCTTGCCTTGGCATCAAACTGATATCCCGCCGTGGCGAATATTTCAATACACGTAGTTTCATGACTCCTATCCAGTGCGTCGTCTTCCAATGTACCTTTAGGGTGGAATGCATTGATATTTGGTTTTAGATTCCGAATTGTAACAGAAATGGATGTTATATATCAAGAAAGCTTATTTTCCAACACAAAGACAACAAAATCCTATTTTGTGGTGTGAACTTCCACATTCAAATGAGCGGTAAACTATTTTCAATTCCTTCCTACTTTTTCCTAGTGCCAAACTGAAGCAAGCGGAATTGTAAGTTATACATTTGAACTTTCATCAGTCGAAATTTATTCATTTATAATACTTGAAATAGAGATCAAAACAGTACTTTTACAAACGCAACGCACGAAATACCTCACAGCTTTGGACGCCAAAAGCATTTTAGATCACTTAGTGCCCTAATCTCCAAATATAGCATGAGTGCACACATGTCATGCCTACCGGGTCGGAAGTGTCGACCAATGTTCAGATGTTAAAATAAACTCTATCCAATAAGTTCTTGACAAAAAATACGCTATGTATTTGCCCTTCCCAGCGCCCTGCGCTGTATGGGTGGTTTGTGACAAGTGACTGCATGGATGTGAGGTCAAAGAGCCTGGAGATTTCATTCCAGTTGATGAAAAGTGTGTGTTAGCTTCCCCTTCACCTCATTCTTCTTTTTGCCTGTTAAAATCTCCTCAATCATTGCATATTTTAATGTTGGAATGATATCAACATCGAGGTTTACGGAGCTCTGAAAGTGCCATCTGACATGTTGACATCCTGACATATTGTTTCTCGGGATAGCGACATGATACAGGCAAGACGTTCACTACCTGCAGCTAAAAAAATTATCTTGAGATGACGACATAGTAAACGTTGGAAGACGACATCGTAACAATTGGATGACAACATCCTGACATAATTTAGCATGGGATGACGACATCGTAAAAGGGTAGACATCGCATTTGCTGGATGTCTCTGGATGACGACATCCTGAAATAATGATTATCGTCATTATCTGAGGATGTCATCATCCAACATTTACGATGTCATCATCCCATGATAAGTTATCTCAGGATGTCGTTATTCCACTTTTAGGATGCCTTTGTCCCATGATAAATTATCTGAGGATGGCATCATCCACCTTTTATGATATTGTCATCCGGTGATAAACTCTCAGAATGTCGACATCTTGCCTTCATTATGTCGTCATTCTGAGAAAAACATGTCTGGATCTCAACAAGTCGGATGGCACTTCTAGAGCTCCGTAGAGGTTTGGTTCAAAATGGCAACACACATTGGCTAAAAACATGGGCGTGGCCAGATTGTTTATGTTTTTTTTGGGGGGCCGTCTAATCTAAACAAAACATCTAACTGCTGGAAGAGTTGTAATTTTCTTTCTTTTCAGGGTCGCCTTCGTTGCGCCTATGTAAATAGGATTATTTAAAGTATAAATGAAAAGGCACTGTAATCCTTTCAACAGGCAGTCTACCAGGCAGTCTACCAGGGAGTCAAAGTAGTGTACTCTACTTCCAGATGTGGAAATTCATACTCCCAAAAGAGATTTCTTTGGTTTTCTTTGTCTTGGAAACAAACTTGGCTGAAAATTAACATTCCTTTTGTTCTTATTAGCAATCTAAAACCGAATCTCACTGCATTTCAGTGCATGTAACCCTAAAGACACACGCTAAATAAACATACACAATAAACTAAAGACACACGCTAAATAGGAATTAAGAAACTGTTGAATTATTCGCTCTGGTGGGATATCAGTTTGACACCGCAAAAAGATCTTATAACTCGCCGCGGAGAGATGCACATTCAACGATTTAATATCTCGCCGTCGCGGCCACGAGATAGTAGCGAGTTAAAGATTCGACGATGGGCAACCACTTTTTTGCGTGTATCTTTTGACCAGTTCATTACAACTGTCTTTCCTTCGCCGGTGAGGGTGCCCTTCAAACTCAAGGCGGATTGAATTCTCTTGCGAATGCAGGCTGAATCGGAGCAATAGTTTTTGGCTGGCTTGTCGATGAAGTTCTCTGTTTTTACGATATCTAAAAAGTTGCTAAACTTAAAAGAGCTGAGCATTATCATCTCATCACAGCCAGGAGGGACACAGCCCTGCTTATCCACCCCGAACTTAAGTGTACCCCCAATCAGCGAAAGAAAGACAGGTGGCTTAAAGCGGGTTCTTGCACGCGTTTTGCGCAGACGCAAAGACCATACATACCGGAATAAATTAGTTACGCGTACTCAGCGTGCTCCGCGTCAAACGCGCATATCTACTTGCGCGCCTGCATCACGGCGCGCCTATGTGGTGAACTCCCATTGGTCGCCATGTTGACATAATGAAGATCAATGTGAATACCAAAAACATGACCTCTTTTGTTCCGTCCGGAGCGGAAAACTCAGCTGCCCCCTGCTCGATCACGTTAAAACTTTGCATACATATACAGACACTCCATATGATCTGAACTTCTAACTTTTAGTGCTTGGAAGTGGTTAATGGCTTCACGCGTGTGGGTCCTTGTGTATTGAGCGCTGTCCAATCTGGGAAAGATCGGGTGTTTTACGGAAACGGTTCCTCCGGCTAAGTTTTGCACAAAAATGGTCTCAAAATGATTGCGAGGTAATACTGGAAAAACTCTTTTGGCAAATCGAAGGGCAGAAAGAGCTGTAAGAGAAAGAGAGGTTTTGTAATGACACAACACTTTGGTCATAAATATGCAAACTTGCATAAATAAAAATAAAACAGGTCCCCAATCTCCTAAAGAGAGACTAACTTGTTTTCCGTTATACACATGTGGGTACCTAGGCTTAAAAATGTTCGACTGAAGTCCCTACTTTGTATGACTCAAAAAAAAGACAAGAAATTTGTAATTGTTCTGCATCACTGAATTTGTTGAGTAAAATAGGTGAAGTGTGAACGATGTCCGCGTGTTTCAGGTTAATTATTAATAAAATAATTTCTCTCAGCTTCGTCCGCTTGTCTGCCCATGCACAAGCATCACGTATATGTTCAGTGCATGTACATATTAGACGCGCAGTCCGACAAGCAGCAGACAGATTGTAATTTCACCAACTTATTTCCTTGGGAAAGGAATCAAAACGTAATCTTTTGAGTACATGCCGGTTGCCTGCGCCTCTTAGGTTGGTTGGGTATTTCAGTCGTTTAAATTTTTTGCGTGCATGTGGCATTGCTTTCTGGGATGGGTTGGTGGGAGGAAAGATTTCTATGGAATACACCACTGCACCCCTGTCCCAGTCCACAGTTCGTTAGGATTTTCCGAACTATTAATCGATAGATTCCACTGCCTTGTGAATTTCAAATCGATTGTATAGGGCTTAGCAGATTTTTTTTTAAACGTCCGATTTTTGTCCTCCTACCCAAGAATCGTTTTTATTTATTGTGGCTAAATGTGTGACATATCGACGTACATGCAATAAAAGTTGGATAAGGAACAATGGATATCATGTAGCTGAATAGTTTGTGAGATGTTACCAGTATTTCGGTTTATCTATGATTTGTTTTTGCAAACAATTGTCAGACCCTTCTTCCAACAAATACCTTACAAAGCCACACATTGTAGCAAGAGTGATTTTGGGATCTTAAATAATTCTGTGTATGTTTGGATTGGATTCTTTTAGGGGGAGGAGAAAAGCAAAATCCAAATCAATTTGAAAACCACCATAAGATATTATCAGTAGCATAAGTACTGTTGAAACTCCTCAAGTCAAACCTGTTAAAGTTATCCTTAATCACGTAACGCAATCAAGTGTTATGTTCCATGAATGTGTGTCACATTTATATTATTTTGAATATACATGTAATTAGGAGCAGAAATAAACTAGCCACAAAAGCCACTAGCCGCAGCAGCGTTGCAAAAGTGCTTGCGATGGGTCAAGACCTCAGAAATAGACCACCACAAGGAATTGTGGGAGATGTGACGCATTGTTTAAAAGCTCTATTGTATACATTATTAGTACCTGGAACTTGTAGGAAGAACTTGCTCAGAGCTGTAGCCTACGTACTTCAAGCCTATGCGGTAGCGTGCACTTGTGCCAGGAAGGGGCGGTGGGCGGTGCAGGACGTTGGGGAATGACTTGTCCGGCCATGGAAATTTAAGGGGGGGGGGAGATTATGACACAAAATGGGTAATATTTACACTGTTAACAATTTCTGTTAAATGATTACTGTAGACTCTGTTGTCAATTGGCTTTAAAAAAAGATCCTGTTTAGGACAGCACATTCTACTGTCAGTATTTCTTTGTTTAGATCATTATGGAAGCGTATTGAGGACATCCTAAGAAAAAAATTTCCTACGTACGTATTACTAAACCGTACTTACAGATAAGTAATCCACAGGTTGCATTGCATTACTAAACTTCAGTTCATTGGGCCAGAGCGGGACCAAGAAAGGGTGCGACTTCCTAGCAACAGAGGCTCCTTTGGTAGGAAGTCTTCGTTGCTGGTTTCCAAATGACAGTGAGCTACATGCGTTGCGTACGCGTCCGGCCCTACCAAGTACCAACAAAACAACACGGGCCCACCAGCATGGCTCGTTTCAACCAATTAGGGGATGCTTCTGCTCAAAGCAGAATTTTGAATGCGACCAGTGCCGAGATCATTATTTACAAAACGTACAAAGTAGCAATCGGCACGTACGAAATAGTAATCCGTACGTGCACGAAATAGCAATCCGTATGTGCGAATTAAATTTTTTTTTTGTCATGTCCTAAATCCCATTCCATAATAATCTCCTGTTAATAAACACAGGAAAAATCACAATAGAATGTGCCGTCCCAAAACAGCCATTTTTAACAGTGTATGTTCATGTTACTGACGAACATCTGTGATATACATTACACTCCTGCAGAAGTTCGCGTCAAAACAGCGCATTTTTAAGTGCTGTATAATATAATTTGGTTGTTGGGAAGTCAGAAAAATGCTTCACATCTGCATTAATTTTTCTCACCATGAAAACGTGGGGGGGGGGAGGTGATTCAATAGCTCAATCCTCTTCTGGTCAAAAGGTGGGGGATATATACCCGCATCTCACCAGAATTTTCACCCTTGCCAAATCATTTCGAATGCTATCATCCCATTTCTTATTTGTTTCAGATTTGAAATGGCCAGGGTGGTTGTAATCTTTATGTGCACAATGCTTCTTGTCGTAGGAGCAAACGCTTCATGTTTCATTGCTAGATGTAAGTTGGCTTTCGGTTGGAATTTGAATGATGGGTTGTGCCCATTGCTCATGGCGTAGGTTGTGGAGTCAAATCCTACGATCACAGTAAGATCTTCACTAGAAATCTAGAGATAAAGATCCTGTGGTGCTTCATGAAATAACCTGCACTTTGATGAAAACAAAAACCAAAAACAAGGAATGCTCGGGGAAGAGAAACTGTGACGAGCATTGTGAGGGAGGTAACCACAGACTGTCTGCGATATTTTCTTCTTTAGTGAGAAGATATACATGTATATAGACAACCTACAGGTCTATAAAACATCTACGTATGGAAACAGGGGCGTAGCCAAGGGAAGACAGGGAGGGCACTGCCCCCCCCAAATTCCCAGTGCCCCCAGGTGTCCTCCCCCCTAAAAAACGGATGAATGGCTTTGAACAAGGCTAACAAAAACTTGCCCCTGTAAAACCACACCACTAAAAGCTGGTGCCCCATATGATGCTGGTGCATGCCCAACTTGTTCCCCCACAAGTAAAATCCTAGCTACGCCTCTATATGTTCGTCCTTTTCTTCCAGCGAAATGTGTACCAGGCCAAGTTCCTTATAAACTTCCCGGTGTCTCGACGAAGTGTTACGACTGCGCGTGCATGAAAAGTGGTACAGCAGTCAGCTGCTGCTTGAAGTAAGTTTTCTTTCGATGATAATGGACTTCTCTGTAAAACAGTCAATCTCAGTCGTGAAACGTGTACTGCACCTATGCACAAATATCCCCCACCATTGATACCTGTGTGAGATACGCCATACTTTAGAGTAACAGCGCCATCGTGCGCCAGGCATTTTACGCCAAAGAATTTTGCACATTAAAAGACGAAATTAAACAAATCGTGTGCAATGTGCGTTGTACGTGGGTGAAGCAGTGTCAAATGTCGGTGTAAATGATCACTGTCTCTTTTTCTTTCAGCATCCCCATTCCCACTGGCTTCAATTCAAGAAAGTGCTTCAGAGTACTGGACGAAGATACCTGCACATACAAAGTGATGAAGCTGAGGAACCCGCGCCGGGAATGCCCTGTGAAAGCTTGGTTGGGTTAGGGGTTTCGTCAGCTA
The DNA here is from genome assembly GCF_001949145.1 of Acanthaster planci. Next base: position 20,765 of record NW_019091612.1, on the reverse strand, counting down.
CCTGTTTACTGTGCATGCTCAAATACGTACGCGAAAGTGCTACAAGTTGGATAATGTAAACCATTAATTTACACTGTAGATACAATTCATTAACTCAACCTTTCAATGTTTCCTTGAAACTCTTTAAAATATATTTATGAGCGCAAAGTCATGTAAAATTTCATGGCGTTTTGAACAAAATACCGCAAACTTATGTTTATCATGTCGTATAATTAGTTATACTTCAAGACTATGATTGGATAAGCCTGCAATCGATGTCTGTGGCCAGCCTACTGTTGGCTGCATCGTCGGTAAACAGTGACCTTATTTGTTTAAATGTAATAGAAGGGAACCATCGTCCATAATTGCAGGGGGGGTTGCACAGGGCGCACGTGCACGCCCATCGGATGCCCGTTCCCCGGGTGCCCCCCATTTGAAATCTTTGGTTAATAATCGTTGCAATGTAGCTGCAGCTTATTTTCTCGTGGTGCCTCCTTGCAAAAATGTCTGCACACCCGGGTACCCCCCCCAAAAAAAAATTAGCCCTAGTTTCGCCTCTGCTTAAGCTGCGTCCAAAACATTTGGCTAGGGGCCGGCAGTATAAAGTCGTATCTATGAGACTGCTATACAGTCGAAGCCAAGCCAGCGGGAAACTTAAAGAGCTGATGAAAGAAGACCTACAGGCATTTCTGAGCATGCGCACAAATTGTGATAACAATGGACTAAGGACCGTTGTCTGCTGCCACCAGCGTCTCATAGTTCTTCCATAGGGGTGAGAACTATATTCTACTTCGAAATTTTCTGGTTTTTGGTCAGATTCCATCGATGACAATACTAAAGAAATCCAGTTTGAGATATTTAGAAATATCTAAACCAATCTAGTTAAGTTTAAAGGAGGAACGCCTTATCTTTTTCACACGCGTCAAAAGGAAAAAATGTAGTTAAAAACTTAAAAATGTTGTAAATGTTTTCGATGGTTAGATGCTTGAAAGTATAAAATGACTTTTATTTGATACAGTAAAGTATGCTTACATACCGATTAGTCATTCATAAAATGTAGAAAAATTTCAAATACAAAGAGATTTACACTGACAAAAATTCTGTACTCCCCAGTGCAGGTTTTAAATCTCAGACACAAACTGCGTCGGAAGTTTTTTCAAGAATAAAGTTGTATCGTGTCCAGAACCATGGCAATAAAACCTAAAATATGATTTTAATATGGGTCACTGGGGTGGTCTTGTCATTCAAAACATGCTATCACGATAGAGTAAGAGACAACATCATCCACAACATGCATAATGAATCGAAAACTTGGTCTGCATAGGAGAGTGGGCCTTCCCCAACTTACCCATGGATCACAAAGTGATGTAAATCAATAGCAAAATGCCTGAGTAGTCGAATGAGCCGTTTTGGTACAGTGTTTAATCAAATGTTGAAGCCAGCACGCAAAGCATCATTTGTAAATAAACAGCTTTCTGTGCTTCTCAAATAGAAGGAAAAATTGCTACATAGATGCAGAGGTAAACTCAAACATGTTGAAAAAGGTATCAGATAAAAAGCAATAAATGCAACGCAAAAGGTCGGTAAACCCAACATGAATTCACAACTGGCGTTTTCCTTCCTTACTTGTAATAAAATCCGAGTTGTAAAATGTGCAGCAGCACCCTATCCGCCTCAAGCAGACGCTGCCCTCATCGAATAAAAAGGGCCGCCACCGCCGCGTTGGTCGGGAGTATTCATTTTATTGGTGGCGATGTGGCGACTGCAACGCTTGCGTTCCCAAGTCGTTTGTTCGTAAGTACCAAAGAAGGGCCCGTTGCGCCCTCTTTTGGTCCAGCTCGGGACAGTAGGTGAAACTATCACATGCTGTGGTTTATTTTATTTATTTATTTTTTTTTATTTATTTCATTTTTGGGAAATACAGATAAACAAAAAAGACAGTAAAACATAAATGTACACGATGGAACAAAGGACAAATCCAAACCAGTTCCCGATGGATTGCCCAGAAAAAAAAAGATTTCTGTTGAGGGGCTCTCCAGAAGAGTTGGCTTAAAAACTTGCATAAATACTTAAATATAAATATATTGATATGAATATAAAGATATTGGTTGAAATATAAAGATATTGGTTGAAGATGTTGGTTGAATCGTTTTGAAAGGTAAGCTCCTCGCTCTAGCGGGAATGCAGGGCTTCAGGGGTCTCGGTTGGCACTGAAGTGTAGATACAGAAATGCATGGGGATGCAAGATGCTGACATGTGTTACTTGGTTTTTCAGTCAGTTCATTATGTCCATTTCAAGTTTTCAATTTCAATTACTTTATTTCCTCCTCATGGCAAATATATTAAGTACATGAGATAATAGGCAGCTTGGGGTGGCAAAATTTTAAAAACAAAGCTTGTATCAGTCATACCATTACAAAAGACAATACAAAAGAAATAAACTACAAACAGGGGTAACACTACTCATGTCCAAAATGAGCATCATATAAAATAAATAATGAATGTTAGTTAAGCGGATGTCGTTATTTATGAAGCGAAAGAAAAAGATACAATTCAATGGTGTAAAGGACCAATGATGACATTTCTGCGCTCCGTAACAAGGCATCTGCCACTTTTCAGGAAGCATGTAGAACCCAAAAGTTAAGTCCAATCGAATGCAAGTATAATTATCATTTCTCAGGATTCATTCTAAATCACTAAATTACACGTGGGATAACCTTCATAGTGTTTCATTTCATTGAGAAATCATTGATGTTCAACTACAAACAACGAGTAAAGGCCTTTGGATACACCGTTTGCACTCTAACTTTGGCAATAGAGCTTATTTTTTCACAGACACATTTTATAAACTGTTCTTCAATTTGTGAAAACAATTTCAATGAACGGTGCACTTTTCTAATCATTCATGATTGTCCATGTTTCACAGAACAACTGAGGGCGCTGTTTCCTGATGTCACTCGGGGAAACATAGTTCAGGACCTGGTCACATTTTGAATTCAGAATTCAATTACTGAAAAAGGTTCTAAGAAAGGTATGATCGCTGACATATTGCTATGTATTTACACTACAATAAATCAGTAACAAGGGGAAAATTTAGGTCAGAAAAATGAAAAACCAGCAATCACATCAGCACAAACTAACGTAATATTGATTGATACCTTTTTCTTGCCATATTTTCTTGCCAACATATTCATTAGCATGAAAAAACCAAACACTCAGCAAAATATCGTGTTAAGTGACCAAAAGGAAGTTGAACATGAAGTTAATCGAGACACAAAGATGAAGTTTTCAGGTTGTTTGAGTATTGCAGTGACCCTTGAGGAAATGGTGACTAAAAACCGTGGCATGATGGGCACAAAATGTCCACACAAAAATTGACAAGTAGATCTTACTGCAGGTAACTGCGTTCCGTATGTAAATTACTTCTGACAGGTAATTTATGTGATTCTGGGGGATCCAGCGATATTTGCATTATTACAATGCATACATCTCGAAGGCAACTTGGATTTCGAATTTAATTTAAGATATTTTAATGCAGTCAAGTCGAACCAGTATAGTCCCAGCTAAGAAATTCCTTACTGCTCAGGTAACTGAGCGAAGTTAGTTTGTGAATGGTCAATATTTAACATACCCAGAGAAAGCACGACATACAGAAAGTGAGAAATGGTTGTTTATTATAGCGACAATCTTTAATGCTGCAGAAATTAATTTCATTCAGATCGCATCTGAAAGGATTCTGTCACACTTGGGCGTCGCAGGGGGAGATGAGCGCTTCATGCCCTGATGAAAACAATCGAGACGGGGTTTAATAGGGAACAAGGAAAGAAGAGAAAGCGAGGAAAGGGGCTGAATATTATCAATTTGCTCGAAAATACCACAGAATTGACCCCTTTCCATCGTTAATGGTTTATTTGCTGTTGATGAGTGCTTTGCCCAGCCCGGAAATAAATTAAGATGATGCCTGCGCTATTACCCAAAGTGGCTCTATAATGGGCAACTTTTGAATTGACTGAATCCACTCCATCATGGCTCTGAGATAGTTCTCTTTAAAAACTGGTTATGGTAAAATTCGCATTGCTATCGTCGGCGTTTATGAGTAAAACACAAAGCAGAAGACATCAGCCATATTGCACCACTTGCAAAACAGCTCATAGCATTCTAAGACTCTTTTGTATGATCTGAACTGCTTTTTGATTTTGGTTTGGAGTCGGTCGGATAAATATGCTAAATCCCATAGTTTCGCACTTTGTTTTGGCTGTGTTCTTTTAAATCGCCTTGGAAGTCAGCCATTTTTTTCGCTACTAGTGAAAGGAGAGATGTGTAGAGCTATGACCAGGGCTACGGCCGGTGATGATCTTACCGCACTCCGTGACAAAGCATTTGCCGCCTCCTGGGGAGCATGCAGGACGGAAACAAGTCGATTAGAGGAAAACACATGTAAGTTATGATCTTTTCCCGAGACAAATTTAATGAAGAACATTTTAATAAAGTTTTTCTTCCAATGTATAGCTTGAGTATAAATTCTTCTTTGTTATTAAGGTTATATTTTTTTCAGGAGAAAGCACAGTTCCCCCCTTTATCCCTGGCAGAAATTAAGACAGAAAGGGCCATCTTTGCCAAGAAAGGTGGGAGTAAAATTTGCATGTAAATTTCTGAATGAACAAAGCCGACTTATTTCTTTAGCTTTACTCATTGGTTCCGAAATCACAGTTCCCCGTTAACATGGAATTGAAAGCCGCCATGATCAATCTATATTATGAATCACACAATCGAGAGAGCAAACTACAAAATATAAAAATTAGTCGTCATAAAACAATTTTAGTTGGAAGGCGTTTGAAAAAAGTACAAAATGATAATGATTTACAGGAAACAAATTGCGTAAAATGTCGGTAACAACAATAAATTTGAAAGGGTAGAAAATTCTGGTCCCATCGTGAACGGTCAAGATTTAAAGAAGTAGGTCTACACAAACAATTGTTTGTGTGAACGTTTCCGAATTGTAGACAAGCACTGACGGTAGTTTTTCTGTTTGGAAAAGAATCTGTAGCAAATTAATACTTCAGAAACTACTAGAATACTCAATAAAATGAATAAATATGAATGAAAAATGAATGAATAAAAAACAAATAATTCCATTGTAAAATATTATTTATGCTCCTATTGTTCTAATTCCGTCCGATTAATGATGTTGATTCATATCAGGTAACACAAATGAAAAAGAGGAAATGAGAAATCCAGAGGGATTGCGCAAAAGTCATACAAATTCAATGATAAAATGGTTCCTGAAAGTTCACAGTTTTCAAAGTTCACGGGGGGAAGCAGTTCTGCCCGCGTCTGAAATCCTGGCACTGGCAGTCTTGGAAGATGGGATCTGGTAGAGGTAGAGGTTAGAAACCCCGGTGAATTTGGAAGGCAATGAAGATCCCAGAGACCTGGAACATCCTGGACGGGTCCGAAGCTTCAGGGTCTGGACAGGCTTGGATGCTTGCAATAGAGGGGTCTTGTTGAGGAATCAAAGGGTCTGTTTGGAAAGACACAGGGTTTTGTTATCTTGGAAGGTTTTGTTGTCTTGGAAGGTTTTGTTGTCTTGGAAGGTTTTGTTGTCTTGGAAGGTTTTGTTGTCTTGGAAGGTTTTGTTGTCTTGGAAGGTTTTGTTGTCTTGGAAGGTTTTGTTGTCTTGGAAGGTTTTGTTGTCTTGGAAGGTTTTGTTGTCTTGGAAGGTTTTGTTGTCTTGGAAGGTTTTGTTGTCTTGGAAGGTTTTGTTGTCTTGGAAGGTTTTGTTGTCTTGGAAGGTTTTGTTGTCTTGGAAGGTTTTGTTGTCTTGGAAGATCTTGTACGCTGGGGGTATGATGATTATTTACACTTGGTTTGATTCTTGAAATAATGGTAATTAACTGGATAAGGCTTGAAGATCATTTAAGAAAATTTACTGGCAAAACTTGGAGTTCAACGTGACAATCAACAATGACAATTTCTAGAAAATCGGTTCTCCCCCATAATTGTCTTTACAAAAGCGCCCCCAATAATAAGCTACGGAGTTCCAGAGGAGCCAAAGAGCTGTCCGCGATTCAGAAGATATTATCCACTGCTTCAAAAGAGAGGTTGTTTTAAACATCATACGGTTAAGTGGACACAGTTGATGGAACAGCGACACGCCACACAACCACATTAACACTGCTATAATCAGAACATGGACGGTTTTCTGTTACCCGTCGGTTTGTGAGTCCTACGTCAAACGTCGCGCTTGTGCCATGTGGATTTCCAATACTTCAAAAAATTAAGTAATTGCGGCAATCAATTGCGGCCCTATCGTGCCCCACGACAACCTCTGTCGGACTACAAAGCAATTACACAGCGTAGCGTCAACTGTCGTGCATACGTAGCAACATATATGGGGATGAAAATTTAACACAACCACATACACATTTCGAAGGTTTCGGTGGTAACTTTGGCCTAAATCGAAGGCAAGTCGTCATCTGATTTTGCAGTTGCTGGAAAAATGAAATAAAATGTGATGCTTCAATACACCAAAATGTTTTCTCAGTGTTCTGCTTCCAGGACTGTTTGGAACAAACCTTTATTCATTTTTTGTCTACGCAAACTTGCAAACGGCGAAAATTCAACGATTAAAATACGTTTTTGCAGAATTCAACAGCAGTGCAAAAAGAGGAATCGAAATCAAACGGAGCAGCAAAACTAACTGTATAAATGATATGATACGATTAACGAAACCGACAATGTACATGTATTGCTACCGAAGATTGCAACGGCGTTCCATAAAATCAAGCAGGCTCAGTCTCTCCCGGTCTCTCTCTTCACCATGTCATCTTTCATTAAACACAACTATCATTGGATAATTAAATTCGATGTTTGACACCAGTGCTCTGTTAGCACAGATACAAGCAAGCCTGGGCTTCTCATGTGTTATCTGACTCAAGCATTTTGGATTTAATCAAAGACTGACTGCGAACAGTGAAATTCTGGTAGATGACACTGACCCAATACATAGGTAACAAGTAAACGAGTGTGTAAAAAAAATAAGGTGTTGTTGCATAACCGATGTTTTTAACTGAATAAGGTTCTTATATCTTTGAATGACTGCGGTATGCTGTCTCACAAAACAATGGACTAAAATGGTGAAACAAAAATAGAAAATTCTGTCGCTTGTTTCAAAACCACAAACTCCAAATTCACTCTGTTCTGTATATTTTTTTTGTTGCTGGGGTGTAATGTTCATCGTTTCAAAATAAAACATCGTCTCCAAGGGGTGCCTGAATTGCGTTTCCTATTTTTGTGATTTTTTTCAAAGCATCAAAACAAGACACCTCATCACATTTACATTTACCTGACTCGTGAACATTATATCAGCACCATCATATTTATATTCCTGCTACTTTTGGACCATTGGTAAAACGGATCATACCCTGATTTTTTGAGGTGAGAAAAAGGGCGGATTTTTATACGTATTTTTTACTTCTCAACTATTAAAATAATTATATTCAAAACAGAAAGTACGCAAAAGCTTCAAATACCCTGTTTTTATATAAGGTTTATGTGGTTGAAGTATACATACGATGTACATCTGTATCATGAACAGCGCCCCCAGTGTCATGTGGTGTCCAGCATTCCCCGACCGCTTTTCGAATTCTCAAGGCAGGGTCATTTTTCGATTGGGGGGGGGTTGCCCCATCCCCCAGTCTTCCGCCACTGATTTGCGCCACTGCTACAAACAGAGGAAAAACAAACCTAAACACCCCATTTCTGGTTTGTATGATAAAAAAGAATCACGCAGAAAGTATTCTGGAATGCACTTCATAATTATTCAACTGCTGAATGTTACCATATAAATTAGAGAAAAACTAACTAATTGCTTTAGTCATGGAAAACTGACTGTCATAATTGAACATTCGACGCTTACTTGATTCACACTATCCAATAGACTGAAGTCAGTTACCTCGCTCCCTTGGTCGTCGCTCAATAATGAAACAATATGCTATTATTCAGTTGCCATGACTTCGGCAGAAACAGCAGATTCACAAAACACTCAGAATTACATATGCTCAATCTCATAGCTTTTCGTTTGATGTCATTTGTGTCTTTTCAACTCACTATGAAAACCACTCACTTTTCACAACCCGTGCAAGGAGATGTGTAGCGCCATGATCAGAGCTACAGCCGGTAATGATCCTACCACGCTCCGTGACAAGGCGCTGGTCACTTACCATGGGAGCTTGCAGGGTGAAAAAGACAGAACCGAAGAACTCAACTATAAGTTGTGATCTTTGCCAACAGTCGACAATATTGCAATTAATTTTAGTGTGTAATAATTCAAAGAATTCTCTTTTGAGTTTGGAGTATTAGTTTTATTTAATGAACTGCCAAAAAATAGGGACACGTGGGTAATGGGTTTATATATATAAAATACCTGCACTTTAGGAACGGCACTATTTGTTTTGGGGTGAATATTCTTTTATTGATGAAACGAAATGTGTTTGGACAACCAAGGTGATGACAACGTACAAGGAGAGAAATTTTACATTTTACACATCAAGAATTGCAGCCAACAAATTTATCGATATTGTGCAGAATGCCAACCGCATGTCTCCACCCTTAGATTGAAAGGGTTCAAACTACCGATATGCAAACGCATTCTATACTTTACCTGGCAAAACAACGCTTTGTTGGAACTCTGAACTCAAGACGGCAAAAGAAATACAGCTATATACCGTAGTGGAATCTTCTGTTTATAATAGAAAAATAGAAGAGATCCCTTCCATGAAACTGAATATTAATTGCCATTTCTGGTAACAGTGATGACAATTTTTGGCAGGAATTTCACAAACTACAGAGAATCGCTCAAAAACGAATTTGAGTGCCGTGGAGACGGGTGAAAGAGGTCGGCCACTGAGAAAGGACTACATGTACATCGAAGTGATCAAAGCGTATACCACACCAGAAACGTCAAGAGAAGCTGACTTTTTAGAAATCGGTACGGTGGTAATACGTTGGTGCAGCGTGTATAAAATGTCTGGTACATTTGTAGCAAGCTGCCGTCACATTTTTGGTGTAACTTTTCAACAGTGATTTCCCCTTTTCCAATAACCGTTAGGGCTGTTAATGGCTGTTGACAATTTTTGTTACTCTTGTCGCTACTCTCGTTCTTGTAGCTAATCTTGTTATCCATTGCTCTTGTTGCTGTTGATATTCCAGCTTTGGTAATTTATATTAATCAAACCGACACACGAGGTAACCCACAACAGCGGTTCCTCCCAAAACCCACACCAGTTCTCTCACGAGCAGATATTCGCTGGATGTATAAAAATAACTGAATTGTGGTTCTGGTGACAATAAAAGCAAACGAAAAACGAAGGGGCGAAGCTACCACTTCAAAGCAATCAAGAGAATTGCATAAACCTTTAAAAGACCGTAGAGATAGACGATCTAGGCAAGAAGTCATCAATAGAGACACCGACAAACTAACAAGTCAAATAAACCGAATCAAAAACGATTGATGTGGTGATGGGGAGCTACAGACTCGGGGCTAAAAGTTGAGAACGTTGTTTAGAGAACAATAGCCACGGTAGCCATGTCACGATAGCTGTTGGTCAGCTTTGAGTTTAGTCATCAGAACCAGAGTGAGCTCGGTCGTTGCTGCTGCTGTTGTCTCGAACCTGCGCCAGCACCAACTCCAAAACCACACTCTCTAAAAGACAGCGTAAAAAAGTGGTTGCAAAAACACCTGAAAACTTGGTCAACGCTTTCAGCGTGCTTAATAAACCGCTAAGTTGGCTGGCCCAGCACGTGTGAGCTTTGGTCGTCGGAATGATTGCTCTGCTATTTACTTACTTGCAGAAACGGTAACAATAAGTTTGACGGTTAAAAGCTTTAAGATCTGAAACAAAAAGACCCTCCAGATGTTTTTGTCTTCGCGTTCTAAGTTCTATAGGGAATCTAAATGTTACTTTATAGCTCAGACCGTAAGGCTGTTTTTTTCGTCTGGTTTTTGACATGCGGTTGACTCTTAAGCTCAGTACCTCGCACACAAAAAACCTCTAGCAGATACGACTAAGACTCCGATTGTTCAGGGACAGGTTTTCGTCGTTTTGTTTACTGAGGTTACAGAGATACCCCATTTTCATGTTTTTGGTAGCAGGGTGCGAATTGTTGTCATCGTCATAACCCTTCACCCTCAAAGCCATGTCTGATGGCACAACCAACAACACAGATTTTACGATAAAGTTGATGGTCGATGCTCGTTTCCAGTTCGGGTTCCGAGTTAATGAGATTTTCCACGATTGTGATAAATTGTGCATGTGCGCTCGTCAAGAATAAAGTTTCCCATGGCGTCAGACTAGTCGATTTCCAGGTGCCATGGAGGTACTCGCATGACTCGATCCTTTTGGCGGTTTTCCCGACCGAATCTCACGAAGGTAGAGCCGGTGTACGTGCCGTTGGTACATCTTAGTCGTGTGCGTCGTGTGAGTTTTTGCCGGGAACCGGTACGTAACCCCCGTTGTCTTGTAAGCGGTGTCCAATCCATTTGACGTGGTGTCTCGAGTTCGCTTTAAAAGAGCGATGCTGATCGATGTTCAATAATCGACAATACGGGCGATTCACAAAAGTGCGCCTCCAAGAGTTTGCAACACGTTGGACAATCACAGTGCGCAAAATCTACAGATTTTTGCCCACTGTGTTTGGTCTATGCGTTAGTAGTAGGAAACTGAGAGTTCTGGAGCACACGCCCTTTTCACCCCCTTTCACCCATCACACTCACCGGGGATTTCCACTCACCTTTTGACCCCGGTGCACTTTTGACTAGCACCGATCGCACCAGCAATCACTCACAAAAAAGGGACTTTCCGTCGACCTGAACTCGTGACCTCTACTTAAAGCGTGGCTCTGTTCAAAGCAAAACACGCTGATGTTTACTACCGCCTTAAATAAATGGCCTATATATAAAAATATGTCGAGTGTGGGTTGTTATTTTTGCAGAAACTGTTTTAGTTCTGCCAACTTGATAGACTCGTGCGATAGCCAAAAATGTAAAAATTCTAAAGGGATGCGCGCTTGTACTGGTTGTAAATATTGCTCAGGTTGTCGAAACTGTATCGATTGTGTTATTTGCAACGACTGCGTCAATTGTGACGATTGTGGTAGATGTATAAACTGCTCTGCTTGTGTTGGATGTATCGATTGTGAAAAATCGAATGCATTAGATAGTTGTGAAGACTGTTACGAGTGTGCCCATTGTATCGAATGTTTTGGTTGTACCTATTGCACCTGCTGCGTAAATTGTGTCGAGTTAGAAGGAATGGATCACGTGGTGCTCGTAGACGGCAAGCATAAAAAGCTGAGGCACACTCGAGAGAACGAGCCACTGTCCGAAAAACAACAAAACCCTACTAAACTCAACGCGGACTTATATAAAATGGGATTAATTATTGAATATGACGCTGATGTAGAAATCCCAGGTTAATTTTTTTTACCTTAAATAAATGAATTATATATAAAAGATGACTGATGCCGAGCTTTGTCACTTGCTGAATCTAAAGGAAGTACACATACCGGGATCTCAAAAACAAAGTAAACCGATACACGCTTGTAATCACCAAATACTCGAAATAGATGGAAGACACGCTTGTAAACACTGCGCTCTCATTTTTGGGTTTGATTCGTTAAATTCATATACCCCCGCAGACATGGGAGATCGATACTACAAGCATCACGTTTGGAGGAAACCGCTGCCACCAAAATCGAGAAGAACGTTGCAGAAGTACAACGTTTGTTTTTAAAACGGCGAAGCGGGTGAAATAGAATACAAGTTGAACCAAGTTTTAAACGGTAAGATCTCTAGAGGTAAACCGTTGAAAGCTTTAATCGCGGTGTGTTATCAAGAGACAACCGGGAAAACCGAATCTCAAGTGAAAGATCTATTTCAAGTTTCGGATAAGCACTGGGAAAACGCCCGAGAAATGTTTTTAAAGAGTTTATATTATTAAAATGGAGACCCACACATTTCACTTGACTAAAAATCCGCAGACATTTAAACTTAAAAACGAGATCAAAAATGAAGAAGGGACCAAATGTATTTGTGTTAACAATATTCAGCTTGAAAAAAAGTTTTTAAACATTACGAGGGAGACAGAGATCGAGTGGGAGTTGAGGGAGTTTTTACCTAACGAACCCGGTGATGATGGGTTAATTAATTCGGGCTTTGTGCAAAAATACAGCGATCTATATACAGGTGAAAGATATGAGATTGAAGAACCGACTTTGCGCTTACTAGATGTTTTTTTGGATTTTATCATGTTACCCAAAATTTTTTAGAAACATACAAAAATATACCTCAAATTAGGAATACAACATTAAACGAATAAAAATCTATAAATCACACATGTTATCTATAATACATGCAATAAAACTCAAATTTGTTGATTTTTTTTCTTTTTATTTTGGTGAAATAAGTGAAGAATTTTATGTACCCGGAGTTTTTAATTACCCACTAAGAAAAGATCATATTTCTGTCGCTTCTTTTCGTATAGTATTCGTAGATGCAGAAAGAAATGGAAGGTTAAGAATGGTTGATGAAGGTGATTATGGCAATCTTTTTATTACACATTATTATAATTACCCACATAATGTTGTTGAAATAGCAATAAATCGTAATATTGCTCATAGTTATCACATAACACGAGCGGCCATTTTTCAAGTCTTTAATGTAATTTTTAATAGATTAGACTACGGAAATTATCTCACAGATGGACCACCACCGTCAACCGAAGAAAAACAGGTGTTCATTTGGGATACTGTGTCTTCTACCGTGAAACCCATTACTATGGGCCAAGCGAGCCTTGAATTTGACCGACTTTACGCAAAGCAAGCGTTTGAGCCAGTGAGTGTCTCTGGATCGTCTGGTAGTAGTATTGTCCTTGAACCCGGTTACAATGGTATTGACTGGTTTGATTTTATTTTAAACGCCATCCCGGGTGCTATTTTTAAAGTTTACGAAGAGTCTCAAACAGTTGCACTGGTCCTTTTTTACCCTTTTTTAAAACTAAAACTAAACAAACACGTGGGTGAATTGCTCGGCCTGCCCCAAGACGAACTACAAAACTTAATTGTACACAAAGGCAACTACAACATCGAACGCATTAAATGTCTGTTTATACACTGCGAGCAGCTCGACCCAGATTATAATTTTTATGATGGGAAGTCTTCAACCGTAATCAGCACCAGAGACACAGGCCTGTGCAATTTAGAGGTCAACCCCACCTGTAAAAGGCTTATAGATCGGAACATAGACGAACTCACCTTTTCTTTAAAAAACGACCTGGGTAGGTTAGTAAGCGGTAAAGGAGATGGAATTTTGCTTGAGGTGAATATTTTTTAAAACTCTTAATTATAAAAGATGACGACTAACGTATACCCGGATTTAAGTCAACACCCGGAGTTGACTTTAAACTCGGCTGAACAAGCGGAAACCAAAATATACAGACTCAGGGAGATCGAAGAAATTAAATCTCAAATCCAAAGAGAACGCGACGCGAGGGAAAATAGTTATAACAAGATCAAACGACTTTTAACCGCGCTCGGCTCCCTGGAGTACGGCGTGGAAGCAATTGGAGCCACATCAGCAGCCGTAGGCATTCCCGCCATTTTGGGCGTCGTTACCGGACCCGTCGGACTTGTGATGGAAGGCATCGCTATCGGTGCGTTTGGCGCTTACGCGATTCTAAAGTATGCCTCTCGTAGACTCACCCACAAAACTAAAAACCACGACCAAATTCGAATGTTGGCAGACGCTAAATCAAACACCATCGAGGAATACGTATCTCACGCGATTGAAGACGGTGACATCTCTCAGGAGGAATTTGTCCTTATTTTATCTGAGCTGAAAAAGTTCAACGAGATGAAAGAAAAGATCAGATTGAATTCTTCTACAAAATTGGAAG
>NW_019091611.1:369038-396555 GCF_001949145.1 Acanthaster planci | reverse complement strand
ATTCTCTGAATTAATGTTTTGCAACAGTGCTGGGATCAGTTTGTGAATTCTTCGTCCGGTGAGTGCCTCACCAAGATCTCTTGGCCAACCAAGAAGTTACATGGCAGAAAGTGCTTCAGTTGATGGAGAAGACGGTGAAGTTTGGTTCTGGAGGAGGAATGGTTGGACGAGCATATCTTGGAGGTCAGACCATCGCAGTATCTGCCCGTCAAGGGGTTGTTGTCGAGGGTACAGGAGGTATCTACCCAGGGAGGAGTTCTTATGATGCCATTTTAGAACCCCCAGAGTGTGGAGGCCCACCTACAGGGATAACTGTCCCACCGTGTTTTGTCAGGGTAGAGTCGGGGCGATTTTGTACCACCCTGTATAGCGAGAGTAATGTTGACGTCGTCGTACCCAAAGCTTCTGTAGTGGGAATGCTACACCTTGGTAGAAAAGTTGATGAACACGCACAGAGCCTGGTCGAAGCAGAGAACCTGGACACTGTCATGTCAAACAAAGTCGACGTAAAAAGTTCAACGGCATCGGTGCATCTCTCTGTGGATGTTAGTTCTCAACTGACACCTGATCAGAAGCAAAGGGTGGAGGCCCTGCTGGACAAGCACAAGGAAGTGTTTTCAAAGCATGAGAAAGATCTGGGATACACAAACACTGTTACCCACTGTATTGACTCTGGGGACACGCACCAATTACGTCAGCAGCATCGCCCACTCCCACCTTCACAATACCAAATGGTGCGTGAACTCATCCATGACCTGCTAGCGAAGAATATCATCCCAGAAAGCACGAGCCCTTGGGCGTCTCCTGTGGTCATTGTATAGAAGAGGGACGGTGGGATCCAACTGTGTGTGGCTTATAGGCAGATGAATAGGGTGACGCAGCGTGATTCCTTTCCTCTCCCCAGAATCAAAGAGTCACTCCAGGCTCTGGGGGGAGCAAAATTTTTCACGATACTTGACCTTACCAGTGGGTATTACCAGGTAGCCATGAACCCTTCGGACAATGAGAAGGCAGCATTTGTGGTGCCCTTTGGCCTCTACGAGTACTTGCGAATTCCATTTGGGCTTACAAATGCGCCGGCTACATTTCAGCGTCTCACGCAGAGATGCCTTGGGGATCAATGCTTCGACAACGTCTTGATTTATATCGACGATGTTACTGTTTACTCTAGAAACTTTGACTCCCATATGATGCACCTTGACCGAGTGTTTACCAGGCTTAGAGGTCACAGGCTGAAGCTTAAGCCTACCAAATGTCATTTGTGCAGTCTCAAGTTCGCTACCTTGGACACCTTGTGTCTGGTGATTGGGTCGCCGTTGACCCGGAAAAGATCCAATTGCTTCGACAATGGCCTCAACCAACCATTGTGAGAGAAATACGGGCTTTCCTGGGTTTTACTGGCTTCTTCAGACAGTTCAGTCGAGGTTATGCAACCATCAAAGGACCTCTCTTCAACCGCCTCAAGTGTGATGGGAAGGGAAGAGGGAAGTCCAAGCAACCGAACCGCAGGGTTGACTTGGGGGAGCCTGCCAGAGCAGCCTTTAAGGCCCTGATCGACCACTTGACCAATGCGCCAATCTTGTCATGTGCAGACTTTTCACAACCATTCAGGGTAGAGACAGATGCGAGTGCAACTGGCTTGGGGGCTGTGTTGCTTCAGTTGAATGAGGAAGGAAAGGAACAGGTCATAGCATAAGCGTCTAGAGTGCTACGACCTGCAGAACGGAGTGGACGTTACAGTACATTTAAACTAGAGTTGCTGGCCATAAAATGGGCCGTAACGGAGGTCTTCAAAGACTACCTGATGGGGCAGAAGTTCTCTATGGTCACAGACCATCATCCGCTCCTGTTTCTAGACGAAGCGAACTTAGGCTGCGCAGGGATGAGGTGGGTCTTGCAGTTGAGTTCTTTCAACTATGAACTGGTGTACCGGCCGGGGAAGTCAAACCAGGTCCCTGATTTTCTCTCAAGGCGAGCTGAGTTTGCCAGCTCCACTGCTGCCTTAAAGGAGTCCCCTGCCACCCCAGAGGATAGGGTAGACAATGGCACCTGTGCCCCTCTGGTGAGCAGTTCAACTGTAAATGCTTGTCTAGAACACCATTCCTCTGGGACCACTGTTCCCTTGCAGCTTCGTGACAGCATAGACGACTGCCGGATTGGTGGAATCTCTTGCCTGCCAGGGCATTCCATGGACGAAATTGTTAGCCTTCAGAAAGAGGACCCGGTTCTGGGAAGGGTGATTGAATTCGTCAGAAGAGGGGTACAACCTACCAGAGGGGAGCGTGTAAATCTCATTAAGGTGGCCTTAGCCCTCCTTCGGGACGGGAAGAGATTATCCGTGCGAGATGAGCTGCTGCTAACGAGGGTAGTCTCCCCATCTACGCATCAAATTATTTCCCAGCTTCTGCTTCCTGCAGCTATCCACGACGAGACTCTTGTCCATTTTGATGATCAGAATGGCCATTTTGGAGCAAAGAAAACCTTCCAGTTGTTGTGGGACCGGTTTTATTGGCACAACATAGAGAGGGCGACTAAAGAATGGTGTGCAAAGTGCACGCGTTGTGCCATTGCCAAGGCTCCTACCCAGAAGACCTATCCCCCTTTGGGGACGCTATCAGCAACGGCACCTATGGAAGTCTTGGCCATTGACTTTACCGTCTTGGAGCCCTCAACCAGTGGGATAGAGAATGTATTAGTTGTAACTAATGTATTCACAAAGTACGTGTGGGCCCTACCTACAAAAGACCAGAAGGCCCTCACTGTGGCCAAAGCTCTGGTGACCCACGTATTCCTCCCTCATGGCTGCCCCCTTCGCCTTCATTCGGATCGTGGGCAGAATTTTGAATCCCAGATCGTTTCTCACCTGTGCCAACTATATGAGATACAGCGTAGTCACACAACACCCTATCGTCCAGCAGGCAATGGCCAATGTGAACGGTACAATATAACCATGCACAACATGCTGGCGGCTCTACCTGAACAGAAAAAGCAGAAATGGCCAGATTACCTTCAAGCCCTTGTGTATGCATACAACAATTCGAAACATGCCAGAACAGGCGTAGACGCGTTCTTTCTAATGTTCGGGCAAAATGGCCGGTTCCCACTGAGCACCAACTTAGGCAGGGAAGCCCTCAACAATGACGGTGACATTAGGAGCTATCTGTATCACCACCAGCTGCATCTCCGAACTGCGAGGAGAGTTGCTAGGAAGACTACTGAGAAGGCCATTCAGGCTAGAAAGGCCATCCATGCAGCTAAAGTCTTCGAGAAGCCACTTGATGTGGGGCAGTACGTCCTTATTCGGTGCCGTTCTCACAAAGGACGCTCCAAGATTAAGGATCATTGGGAAGAGGAGCCTTATCTCATTGTTCGTCGACCTTTTGAAAATGGCCCAGTTTATGTTGTTCGAAGTCACCTGGGTAAAGAAAAGGTTCTTCATCGCAGTGAGCTCAAGCACTGTCCCTGGATACCCGAGGGCTCCCAGCAGAGTTTGTCCATTAGTAGCAGCAGTGATGAAAGGCCAACCTCAGACGAGCACCCAGATTCTTATGCTCCTGGAGGTTATGTTCTCCATCCTCAACCCACTGTACTTGGCGTTGGCAGTTGTAATGCCAGTCCTGAGGACAACTCTTTTAAGGATGATGAGAGTGGTTTACGGTACCCTGTCAGGTCCACTCTCAGCAAACCACCCGACAGGTTCATGTTTTAGGCTTGGGCTGTGCCGAGCCACTGTTCTGATGTTGTTGTTCAGCTGTTATGTTATCTAAGTTTTGCTGTGTCTCCCTCCACCAGTTTTGGAAGGTTTGGGGCGTGCTTCACTCATCTGTGATTTATTTGATGCTACTTGCCTTCTTACCAGGCATCGAGGACGATGCCTCCCTAGGCAGGGAAGAGTTGTAGAGATGCCCCATTCGGTTCCCCATTGTTGTTTGTTTAATTCCTAAAAAGAATTAAAATTCCTGTAACCACCTACTCACTCATTTACCTGACCTTGCCATCACCAGCATTAGCATGTTCATTTTAGCAAGCCACTCCTTAGAGGTGAACAAAATTCAACTTTGGCAAGTTTTAACTATGTACGCGTAGTTCATATACGAAACATATCTGAAACCATGCTTTGGCAAGGCAGTGCCTGCACAACTTTTACAGGTAAACGTATCAAAAATTCTTATCGGTACTTTCAATTCTTTATTTTCTAAGTACCTCACTTTTACAGCACATTATCATAGACCAGTTTAATGGTATATTCGGGGACAGCTGAGAACTCAAAGTGGTGATTTTTAAGGCATAAATTTGGTTAGTGTCGTCATGGAAATGGGGCCTGGATAGCCCACGTGTAGTACATGTAATGATGTGCATGGCATGGCCGTGAGTGATACATGTAGGTGTATAAGCATACCATTATGAACATGTGTGTATGCATACAAGCAGTACTTTATGTGAGTGAGTTTTATACATTGTAACAAGATGGCGTAGGCCTGGAGGTGCTCTGGTACTATAGTTCTGTGGTGTATTACCTCTTAAGTTTGGCTAGGGTTTATGTTTGGTGAAACGATAATGCAGGACACTTGATAGTAGGCTGGGGACTTCCTGGTGCTGAGGGGGTGGATTTGTATATGTGTGTGTATGTCTGCGTCAGCCAGCGGCCGGGGTTGACTGTGTGCGTGCATGGGTGTGTGTGTTCTGCCCTTGATGTGCCATGTTGCCCCAAGCCTTGGTTATCATGGAGATGGGAAAAATTTCTTTTTACCGAGTCACATGCAATTTAATATACTAAATTTCTGGAGTCAATACTTTTAATCCCTACACTTTACATAATATAAGCTTTGTCCTGCTGGAATGTAACTTTATGTATTGTACACTGGATACTAGTTTTGTTGAATGGAAACTTATGAGTGCCTGCACAACTTTTACAGGTGGCCCGCTAGGCCCAGACAGAATTAAACTGGTTGACAGGAAGAACAGGACGTGTCACTGCGCCATTCCATCTAGTTTGTAAGAACCTGCGTGCCTCTTCCCCTCCACCAGTTAGACTCCAGATTGGGACCCCAACAACCACCGCGACCCCCCCTTCAGACCGCCCACTCTTCATTAAATTCAAGAAAGGCGCTGAATTTTTAGAATAAAGCACACGAAATAGAACATCCCACGGGAAGACGCTTGTCAAAGTAATATTGATTCTCAAACGAAAATAAAATCGTTAATCGAAGCACCAGAAGGGAAGGAAAGATGGTGTATCAATCTATATGTACCTGGGTCTTTCTTTGGCACTAACCCAATTGGTGAACATTGCAAGTTCTCGAACGGTAGGAAGGTAAAAGGCCCGGCAATTCTGCCCTCTTGAATTCCCTTTTGTAGCTTCGTTTCGTGATGAGGCTGACCGGAGGCAGCCCGCGTCCCTACGAATCTAGGGAGCCGTGTACCCCAGAGAAAATCCCTTGGAAACCCCTGAATCAAAACTTCTTTGTCAACCTCATTATCATACTCGCTATGTAAGGTACGCAATACCGTAAGCTTAACTGGACTTCGGAGAACGAAAACTATGCTTTGGCTATTAGGGCTTGGGCATCCCTTGGGATCCCTTGAGGTTACCAAGTGATGGATAGCTGGGACCTGCGTCGGTGTGTGACTTTCCTTTACTCGACTTTGACCCGATTATTTGGGAATTTTTGTGGTTGCCTCGAACTCGGTACGCCTGAGCTCCGTGTGCCAAACGAGCACACTTTGTTTTAATACTTCACCCAAAAAACTTGCAACCATTCGGATTGTTGAACCCGAAGCACGAACCAGTAATGGTTCCCGGGCGCGATGGGAGCCGACCTGCGGTCGAGGCAGGCTCCAACGCGAAGGATGCAACTGTTAGCCACAACTCGCCTTCGATTTCACCCCATGACCGAGTAGGCTGACCTTCGAGGCGAAGCCGAACTTGCTCGTCTACAATCGCCAGCCACAAACCGGAAACTGGACCGAAGCCGTGCGTACAATTTTGGTGTACATGTACTTGAGCAATTCGAAAACACGGGTTGGAAACTTCACCAAATAGATTGCAATGAACTTATGGAATGCTGCAACCCATTTCTCCTAAGAATCCAGCGTAAGACGACAGCTGGACTTGAGCTGATGCGGTCGCAAGAACATTTATCACTTTCAATGAACAGTGTGGCTTCAGCGGCTTTGCTCGACTTGGCTAGTACACAAGACGCGCCATCCACAGACAAAAGTGACATATGGACGTACTCATGCCGCCATATTTTTTTCGTTTAGACTCTGAGCAACATGCTCCCTAATAAGCGTGGTTGATTATATATATAACGGTTTTGCCCGTACCCAACGTATGTNAAAAACCTCACAAGCTTACTCGGGTGGGACTCGAACCCACGACCTCGTGCTTACTAGTGCAGATGTCTCAACCACTCGACCACCGAGCTTGCCGGGGTCGGCTGGCCGGTCCGAGTCAAATGAAGCAGCGGGTACCGCAACGCAAAAATACATCTTGAAAAGCGTGGTTGAGTATAATAAATTTTACCCGCTATGCGGTGAAATGTGATTATGATAAGGATGACTACCCGCTTCAAAAGGAATGGGAAGACAACTGTAATTATGTTTATTTAAGGTAATGTATGTTTAATTACCAAATCTGAATATGTTTGATTTTGTCACAAATGAGTACTTGGAATCATGTTAACAAACATTATTTAACCTTCCTACTTAATTACCACTGTACCACTCAAAACACTTAATTACCTTTATTATTAAGTAAATTTTCCTTTTGTTTTTACAAATAATCAGTTCAACATTCAAACAGAAAGTCTGTATACACTATTGAGTAAGTGTACTCATAGGAGATTTTAGCATTTATGCATATTAATTAGCTGCACAAAACTAATTTTCATAATGTCTGAGGTATTTACTTGGTATTTTGCTTGTAGACTCATCTAAATAGAGGATACTTGCATACCAAATTTAATTAGAATTGACCACTCAGACCTCAAGTTACAATGTTTATGCATATTAATGAGTCGAACTGATTTTGGTTTTTAGATACCTAATTTCCATGACAATGACATCATTAAATTATGTGCTTAATGACGTAAATCTTCATTTCCCTCCATAATCAATCTAATTAGTATTAAAACAGGTAGCTTGTATATCTTTACGTCATCAGAATAGGTTTCTCAGATAGGAAATTATGACATTTATGCATACTAATTAGTACTACAAAGCTAATTTGCATAATTGAGGAGGTAATTAATTGATATCGTGTTTGCAGACCCATCATCATGGAGGAAACCTGCATACCAATTTTCGTTACAATTGACCCCTTACAACAAAAGTTGTATGGTTTACGCAAATTAATGAGCACCACTTGGTCATTTGTGCATTATTTTCAGTGTCTCCATCCTTGAAATTGGTATATGATCACTTTTTGACAGTCTCATACTCGGCCATGCAAAATGATACACATTTCGTGTTTGACGAAATACCTTACCAGGTGGCCAATATGCAGAAATGTTGTCTTTAACACACTAGTAGTAGTAATTTATATACTTAAATTCATTTTAAAAATGTTTTTGGGGCTTTCATTCAATTTTGGGAAGGATTTTGCTGATTTTGGGTGAACTTAAGTTTGGAATGCATTAACCCATTTAAAAAAAAATCAAAAACAAGAATTCATCTTTCACCCAGCTTTTTCATTTGACAGAGTCTGTTTGTATGTTGAAGGCAGACAATACGGGCTACTGTAACGTTAGAATTGTGTAAACAACATTCACGTAGGATGCACCTTAAGTGCCTAGAAAGTGCATGTAGTACATGGTCAATGAGTAAGACACTTGATGGTCACTGTCAAGTCTTGATAAAGCTTGGTCAGTTACTTGGAATGGGGGCTGAGCTGAGGTCTAAATGCACCCACAAATTGTCTCTTTTTCTTTGGAAGGAGGTGATGTAACTTTATAAGATGTTGATAGTAGTAGTCACAGGTTTAAACAAATATAATATAGTCTTGTTATGTTCTGATTCTGACTTTGCAATGTCCTGAGTAATAACCAAAATAAGCCGAGGGCTAGTCCCACTATAAGTGAGCCACTTGTACTCCTCTTTTAAAAAATAAAAAACAGAGCAACCTACCACTCGAGGCCCACTACAGTAGTGCCTTAACTTTGTGGGATTAGCCCCAGGCCCTATTTTTTCTGCATTTTGAATTAGACGGTTCTCTCACATAATGGGGGAAATGTGTCAAAATAAATCTATTTGTGTTGCTTTTCATCCCTTTACTGGATGTTAAACATTAAACAGGCAAAAAAGAAATTCTTTGGTATTTCCAGTTTCTGAGGCACCATTAGTTTGAACACTTTTTGCTAATGAGCAAAGTTTTCTTTGATGCAATGAGGTGTCTTGTCTGCTTTCCTCTAATGCCCCTTGATTGTAAGCCATCCAAATCCTTAAGGTTTTTCGTTTGTTCTGTTCCGTCCACTCCATTTTTT
The DNA here is from genome assembly GCF_001949145.1 of Acanthaster planci. Next base: position 388,072 of record NW_019091611.1, on the reverse strand, counting down.
ATTTTTATATGTTGGTATGTTCGAACTCTTTAGCTTTTGCTTTGTAAAAAATGTTACCCGATCAAAAAGAACAAAAGCAGACATTTTGCCTCCTGTATAATGAAATACATTGTAGATTTCTTAGGGTTTCTTTCTTCAAAGGGACAGAGGAAATGAGTTTAAAATTCATCAGCCTTCGTGTTCAGCACATTCAACAATTCAGTGCTGACCAAAGGCCACACCAAGCTATCTACAGGTAATTTTGTCATCACTGGTCAATTGATTACTATGCACATATCACTTTCAGATCAAAAAATGAATTAGTCCAACAATGTCATGAAAAGTAGAGATCCAATTGTATTCATATCTAAAAAGCATGAAAAAAAATCAGGTTCTGGTGCAGAAAATCTGGGAAAAGCCTTCTATAAATGCAGATTTTGGTTGATCAGGGCTGCATATTTCCAAATACATGTATTCTCCTCCCTCTGTCTTTAATGATAGGGACAGTATTGCAATTGCATGTCAATCTGTTCTTGTCTCCTTTCCTCTCCTATTCCTCTCCCTTTTTACATTTATATGTACTTTTAATTTTTTCAGTGGCATTGCCAAGATGTTGGAGGGTGAAGGAAAGATTGAGTCTGAGAAACTCAGGAAAAAATGGAACAATTTGTACTTACAGTGAATTGAAATTGTGTAGGTAAGGATGTAGGAGTCAAATATAAATCAGCCATCATCATTGGTAATTTGCAAATTGCAGCTTCCCCCCCCCAAAAGGGGAAGCTACTTACATTACGCGAATTTTGTTGTGGAAGCACTTGAAAAGAACTGGTTCTGACTGCTAGAAATAGTGAGAACAACTTGGAATGGCTTGGAGCCAGTGACACCTACGGCAATATAATACATTCCAAATTTTGACAACTCGAAAACACAAAATGATTAAAAACTTCAGAGACATTATCGCGACTTACTTTACAAAATTATATTGCTCTTTATGCATAGGTTTTTTTCAATTTCATGTATCCACATCAAGGTGTCAGTTATGCACGTATTTTCGGCAGTCCATTGAAGCCCTATTTCTGTTGGACCGTTGCCAGGCTCAGGAAGTGATGGCCGGTCTTTTCCAGCTGATGAACCACTCACTGTGTTAAAAAATTCCACATCAATTTCCATGCATTTGGAAGTGTTGCCAATGAGCATGCTGTAATCAAATTTAATTGTACACAGTCAATGGGAAAACAGCCGGGCATGCGAAAAAGGAGCTTTTGTATCCAGAAGAACATTATATCATTGAGTGCAGTTTCAGGAATTTGTGTGTAGAGTCGCAGTGCAGCATTCAATATGGCTGCTACAATGCATGGTATAATACTGAATAAAAAAAAAAATTTTTTTTAATCAAAAATGGGGTGGATGGGTAGGTCAAACACTTTGGAGAAAAAAATCAAAATTTAAAAACAGCAAAAGTTTTAAATTACCCAAACATGAAATCACTAATTTCTGTGTCTTCCACCTATGCATCTTGACCACTTCCTGCCGGGGACTCCGGAATCGGCGACGTATACTTTATATGCGTGGCCGGGGTCTCTGAATTCGGACAAAGGAAACAGGGCCCTGTAACAAAAGGCCGTACTTGGGAACAAAAGACCAGGCTGCTGGGCATTAGCAAAATTTTTCACTCTCAAAAGTGGTGATAATCCAGCCTTGTTTTGAAACTGTATACCAAGGTTTGGGGCATTTATAGCAAGCGGATTACCACCGGGGACAAAAGCGCTCCACCACCACAGCGATGAGCCACACAGCACTGCTGCACGCTAATCTGGCCCCTATTGAAAAGAGGTCAGCAGTGCACTGAGCCAGGTTCGTGAACAAAAGAAAGTTACGTAACACTGCACAATCTGGGCTCTTTTTACAAGGCTGCAGGCCTGGCTGAAATCCTCGAGCGTCAATGAAGGTCATCTGTCAACTTGGAGTAGTGCCTAAAGATTACTTTGTGCGGCTATTAACGTCTGTTAAATGAAATGATGAATTTTTGAAGAAGTTTGAAAATGGAAAAAACGATAATTATGCCGGCCCAGTATCATAAACATTGAAAAGTATGTAATTTTTTTGTAATAATTACAATTTATAATCCATTATAACTTTTGTTGTATTTATCTATCACATTTTGAGTACAGTTCAGCACTGAGAGGCATTTCCACCATGATTAGTTACCTCATCCAACTCCACATTAGGATTCTCAGAGAAATGACTGAGCCAGTTATTCTCATCCAATCTGTTGGACAGCACAGCACCAAGCTTTTCCTCAATCTGGAAACCCATTAAGTCCTTCCGTGTAATGATGCCCACCACATTGTTGTGACCATCAACAACAGTCAGATGACGGAGTCCAAGGGTTCGCAGGACAATGTATGTCCGATGTAGAGAAAAATATTCAGGAACTGCAGGTGCCGAGACATTAACGTATGGTACCTTAGGATGCAAAGTAAATAATTATGTTACTCCAAAGCATGATGCATATTCAAATAAAGTCGGTGCTATCAGCAGTTTGATTATTTCGTCATGTGGCAAGCAACAAGTGCCAATAACCCTTTTGCGAGTTAACTTTGAATAAAAATCTGGTACACTGAGTTCTTTAATTTACGTAAACATAACAATTCAAATTCTCCACACTATAGACACTGTTGCTATATCTCATGATTCAGGGCAAACAAATAGTTACATAAAAGACGCCTTGCACCAATACACTGTTTTCAATGGATAAGAAGGGCACAAACGAACCAGTCCATTCCAGAGATGGTGGCCGCTATGCAAAAGCTTGCCCCTAATCACGAGGTAAAACAGTGTCTTTAATCTGGGCAATTCTAATTGTTATGTATATGTCAATCAGATGACTGTGTGTACCTTACAGCAAGGGGTGCAGTATTTTATTCAAATTGAACTCGCAAAAAGCTTATTGGCCCCATATTGTGTATGTCCTTTTATCTTAGATGCCACTTGTCAGTGATAATTTGGTTGAGCAAGAGACAGACTAAAAAACTCAAAAAAGTTTATCTTCTCAATGCACATTCCATCAATAGTTAAAAGAGGCTGTACTTACATAACACTATCATCAAAGTCGCAGGCCTGTCCAATTTTAGGGGAACTTTTAAACAAGTACTACTTCTTGTTTCAATATATTTATTCCTGATTGGAATAGGTTAAAAATAAACTGTTTCTTACTTTTAAAAAAGGATTTCTTTTCAATGAATAACTTACTAAATTAATGTAGAGATCCTGATACTGTGGCTCTTCGCAGTAGGTATGAAACAACTCCTCTGTTCTCACAGGATCTGTTAATTTTTCTGTCATCACCTGTATGTCAAAGTAAGCATAATTTACTTTCAATTAGTACACTGTGTACAGCATGTTTCATTGTCTATTTACTTAAACAATTTCCTGACAGCCTGACCACATTTTGTTTTGGAGAGTCTTAAGTATGGTTTAATGTTCAAAATTAAAAAGAAAATGTAATTTATCACTTTCACTATAAAATGACACACTTAAGGAATTCACATTTACTAGAGAATGTATTAAATTGACTTAGCAATATCAGTAGTCAAATGCACAGCCTCAGTACTGGTACCAAGATTGCTCTCAATTTCGAATACCTTTCAAATATGATTCAGATACCTTAGTAGTTTAAAGCCCAAGTATCAACAAATGTCTCAGTTTCTTTTAGACTAGGGTATGCTAACTTTAAATTCTATAACACATCAATCTCAGCTGGACTTCAGAGTACAACCTTTATTTCTACAATCAGCAATCTCGGTCCAACCCAAACAAGTAAAATTGCTCAATAATATTTTAAGGAACTATGTGACAAATCTCTGAAAATTAATATCAAGATCCCAAATCTCAAAACCTAAATCGTATTGTCGCGAAAAGTGGGGCCGCCTACACACAATTGGAACATTCTAACCAGCTTTTCCACCCCAAGGAAGATGTGGACTAGTTCAGGCCAGCCAGTCACCATCAACCCTCTTTTTGTTATCTTAATATCCTTTTCATTAAACCCCTTCAACCATGCCCATTTTTCAGAATGAAAGGAATGTTCAATTTACATAGCCTTTGTATGTGTTCTGGGCTGAGACCACACCCACGTTTAAAACCAAGAGTGCCTGGAATCTAAGGTAGGGGGGACCAGGTTAGCACAGTGGTTCTTTTCTTGCTTTGCGCCAATGAGTCCCAACTTGGTCCAGGTTTTAAGTGCATTTGGTTTCCAGTCCATACTCGCTCTTGCAGGTTTTCTCTGGGCACTCATTTCCTCCTAATGCCATAATAAAAGATGGAGTCGATAATCATATGATTTCAAGCCATGGCCAAGTGATTCAGATATGGCCTTTGGCAGACAAGACCGAAGTAGAAGTTGCGAGCCAAACAAAGTCTTACGCGTATTACCTGAAGTATGGAAGGCACGAGTTGATAACCCTAATTTAAAACTTTAATGGGTTCAATTGAGTAGTTTTCGGACTTGCACTGGAAAGAAGTGATAAAATTCAAGTGCAAGTCAAGTCACAAGTCATTTGTTGCAAGTCTATAGTCAAGTCACAAATGGTTAAAAAGTCGAATAAAGGTTACAAATAAACGTATAGTTATTGGTGCAAATAGAGTGGCTGAAAGCGCCACTGAAACAAACAACAATAACAACATCTTAGGTAGAGTCCTGCAGTTGAGTTCAGGGACAGCACATCTGTTGTGGAGGGAGTGGCTCTCATCACCCACAGATTTAGAGACAGTATATACTTACATTTTTCTTATGTGCTTTTGTTCTGTTAGCAAAACTAAAGTGATTTTTTACATTTTTATTTCTAAAACTTGCAACTTCTCATTTATGTACCAGACCTGGACCTCGTCCTGGGAACTCCCCTAGTCTCAGCATTTGTACAAAAATTGTAACAATTGTTTGCTTTTTTTTTTAATTAAATGCATCTGATAATTTATTGTTGACATCAGAACGCATTTGGTCAACTTATCATTTCTGTGTCCCATTGATGCTAAAGTACTGTAACTTGCTGATCAGATTCAATTTAAAAAACGTGGGGTTTCTTAAACACTCAAAACTTCAACCATCCAATTCTTCAAACAAGACCGGCCAAATACATGCATAGTTAAAAACAAAACACAGTTGACTGTAATCATGAAGTTGTTCCAAAACTTAAATTGCTCAGCTAGCTTGGAAACAATTTGCCATTAAGTAGTCTGAAAAAATACCTGTTCCCAACAGAGCATACTCCAGCAGCTACAGGCTTGAAAGTGCACGGCTCTGAGGATCACACAAACTTTCCACATCCTTACCGTTTCAAAACCAAAAGAGTTGTGTCCCGACACACCCCCAATTTGGCTACATATCCTTGCCATTATCTTTTCACATGCAAAATAAATTCCCCTTACCCACATTCTCCTCCAGTCACTGAAACCTCATGTCAAACTACACAATGAAACTAGAGAGACTTGACTAATCAAACATAAAAGTAAGGGCATTTTACTTGGAGTCTGTACTCCTGTGCTCTGTACCAATAATTGTTAAACAAAACTGGCAGTTATTTGAATTGGGTATAGAAATCTATGATCCTATGAGTTGAACTAAAAGGAAAAGGGCCATGAATTAATAAGTAGTGAATATGGATGTAGGCTACTTAGGCCTGTCCTAAGTAGAGAAATTTAACTTATAACACAACTTATAATTACAAGACCCTTACAAGTAACAGGGTGATTAATAACAAACGAATGCTTCTGTCTCAGTGAGTTTGAATAACTAGTGACTTCTTATGTGATTAAATGCCTTGTAATGTAGTATAAACTAGAATTCTTATGCACAAAATTTATTTAAAGGTACTTGTACCAGAACAGTGCAGATGTATCACACAACTTGTAGTGGATTTGAATACAACATTGGTTTTGACATTTTCTCAATAAGAAGTGTGCTGCCATGCCCCTTGGAGGTGGAGCAAGATTTGGGTGAGGGCGCCCTTCTCCTCAGAGCACGGCGCGGATGGCATGTACCGGCAAGTCCCTGAGAGACTAGGGACAAGTCTGTTGGGATGGAAGTATACTGTACCAGATGAAGAGCTGATCCTTTGGATTTGGCTGGATGGCTTGCTGTTATCTGATTGGCTTAATGGTTTAGGCAGAACTCAAAGTGACATAAATAAACAGTCTAGGACACCCATTCACTGTACACTGGAACATAAGGGATTGGTTTATTCAAACAAACATCTGACCATGGGCAAAACCTGCTCACCAGGCTTATTTGGAAAACATAACGATAGAAGGTGCTCCTTTAAATGAGACAACTTTAACATCGCCTTTACTCACCTGACAATAAAAACCACCTCAAATTAGGGAACAGGTCAACAGCAGCTAACGGAGGGTGCTTTCTCAATCGTAGCTTGTGGGCGAGGACAGAAATATATGTAGCCTATTTCCTTCCCACAATGCGCAATCTCTAAGGGGTCATGTAATATATCCAGGGCCAAAACCAATCTAGGGATATCGCCCCACTCAAGTGGGTTCGGGCAACATATCCTTACTTCTCCCGCACTGCAAACATCAGGTAATAGCCCTTCCAACCCCCAAACCCACTCGTGCCCAAGTGTGCAAGAGAGCAACACGCTAAGACACCATGGTAATTGTAAAGACAGCAATGCACCAGCACCACAACCGAACATACGGGCAGCAGGAGTCCGCTCAGGCTGCAAAAGAGACATTTGCCAGGGATGCTGCCCCTCGCAACTAATGCTGCAAGAGTTACGGCAGATAGCCCCTACTTCGACCGACCGCACGTTTAAGGGCCCCTCAGAGGGTCCTAACGTCTCCACGCAACCCACTGTGACCCCTACCGTCCCCAAAATACAGGAAGTAGTGCTTACTGTGAACCAGTAGTCTAGTACAGTGCTCATAACCTAGTAGGCAAGGTCTGTCTCCCCCTTTACGCTGGGTCCAAGTGGCTTTTATAGCCTTGCTGCAGCTGCAGCCTCGCACTTCCACAGTACCTGCTGCCTACGTGGAGCAGTGACCAGCCCCATCCATCCAATCAGTGCACGACTTGTAGGGCACAGTCGCTATGCCTGGTGTTGTGGATGCTGCCTCAATCGCCGTGCTAGCGCCCTCTGTCGTGTCAGAGTAGACACAAATTTTTGCATTCCACATGAATTTATCACAACTGCTTTAAAGAAACATCTACAGTTTCTGTTATGCACTTTATGGGTTAAAATGGAGAAGAACCAAACTGTAAGCACTCAAAATCAGTCACTCTATGTATTTGACATTGCTGTGTGTTGTTAGGTTGAGGCACAGAGTGTTAAATCATACATGTAGCTGGAACATATTATAATTCCTATCTAAGGTCTCACTTGCATTGATGTATGAAGTTCAATCAGTGCATAATTCAGAACAGATTATTAACCATGAACTACAGACAATGGTTGAGTTCAGTGAAACACAACTTGGAAATGTAATCACACAGTTTAAACTCTGCCAAGGCGGTTGGGAAGGAGTCAAAAATCTCTATGAAATGGCAGTATCTTTGCTTTGGAACACTGGCAACAAAGTTAAAGGTTCACAGAAATAGAAAATATTTAGTTCACATGAAGTATTCCAAAGTAACAATAAATACATAACCATTTAAAAAACATAATAAATTCAATGTTTACCCCATTAATCATGACCCAGAAATAAATTAAAAATTCTGCATTTCCCCATCCACAAAAAATCCCCTTTAGGCCATTTGTGCTCCCAGGCTGATTTGGTGACATCATCGGCAGAACACCTACATGTACATTGCACGATTGCACACAATACATGCAGTTTCGCACACTTGCGATTGAGCATGATGTGTTTAATGTACATGTAGCTTGGCCCACAGGCAAACACTGTGCTAGCTAGAGCTGTATCTTTAAATTTGTATTTCTTTTCTTGAATCCAGACAGTGTTTGCCTGTAGGCCAAGCTACGTATACATTAAACAGAACATGCTCAATTGCAAGTGTGCGAAACTGCATGTATTGTGTGCAGTCATGCAATGTACAATGTACATGTACACTGTACATGTAGGTGTTCTGCCGATGATGTCATCAAAGGCCAAAAGGGGATTTTTTGTGGGTGTGGAAACACAGGATTTTTTATTCATTTTGGGGTCAATAAATGGGGTAAACATTAAATTTAGGATATTTTCGAAATGGTTACGTATTTATTATTATTTTGAAATACTTCACATGAACTAAATGTTTTCTATTTCTGTGAACCTTTAACAAATAGCATTGTTTTAGCATGGTAATAATATGCGATTTTTTACAACCAGAAGGTTCTGCACTGCTGTAGAACTGTTCCAGGTCACACAAATATCCTTCTTTTTGTAAGCAGGCTCAGGCATCAGCACTTATGTACAGATCCTCATCACTCTTCTGATTCCTTCTCTTTGCATAGTCAATATCAGTCATGACTTCTCCTGCTGGCCGAATGAACCTTATTACAAGGTCAGTGAACTGTTGAGAAATTACACTATGGAGAAGATGAAAGCAGGGTTCATCTTTCTGCAGAAATGTATTGGATTTATCAAACATTGGTACTGCTTGCATCAAAAATACCAGTAGAGTTTAGTGTTCGGATCCATCATCACTTTGACAATTCTCTCTGGTCTTGACCTAGGAGTTGATAGTTGTGGAGTACTATGAGTGGATGGCAGCTGACCTGGAAGTGGATGGCGGCTTGGTGAGACTGGAGGTGGATGGTGACTTGGTGAGGCTGGAGGACTTTTATTTCTTGGGAGCCACTTCCTGGGAGTACATGTACTCTCGTTTGGTACAGACCTTTGACTTTCAAGTGTCTTGCTATGCACTGTCCTAAGGGTAACCACCTGGTAGACATGTTTTGGCATTTTATGTTGAGATCTGTCATCCTCTTTGGAAGGCTCGGAACTCTTGCTTTCTTTTAGAACTTTTTTCGAGGTAGTAGTAAATGTCCACGAGTAATTCATCCATCTTGAAAGGTAGTTCATCAGTGGCATGACCAACTGCAAGGTGCGTCAAGTGGTACGCACACCCTGTTTAAAAATTTTACATTTGAGGCACTGAAGCTGGACATCATTGTCTTTAGATTGGACAATGCTGAAATACCTGTATCCGTGGGAATAGCTACCCTACAAACTTTAATCAAAGTTTCTAACCACCACAAATAATGCATGAAACATTTTCTTGGTTTAAAAAGATAAATACACCTCATCACTGCACACCTTATTGAAACACCAGTATGATAGAACAGACCAAAAAAACTGGGAAGGGCAATTGGGCAAAATAATATCAAAATCATGAAGGCATAGCTACCAACCTGAAATATAAACAGAGGGTGCTCGTGTAGTCAGGAACGCAGCAACACCTTTATGTTTCCCAAACATGACAGACGCATTATCTGCAGCAAACAATATAAGATTTTCCCAGGGATATGGGATTCATTGAGTTCTTGTTCTAGTATTTTGAAGATGTTTTCACCGGTGGAAGCTTTGTTACACTGATGCAGGAAAGTAGCACTGACATGGCTTTCCCAAGTGCCTCATTAAATTAAGGCACTCAAATGGGGTACAGCTTCACATCTTCATAACCAGAACTTCCATCTGTCACCATGCTGAAAGGAGCAGTCCTCATCTTTGAAAAATTTTTCCTGAAGTATCTGCCCCAAGGGCATGCACAATGTGTGTCGATTTAGTACGACTGGATCCACACTTCTTTTGCGATATTGGAATCAGGGAACATTTGTCTGAAAAGTTCACCCATGTGATCCGCTGAAGCCAATGGCATGTTGTGTTCTACCATGCACTCTGTGAACATGACTTCTGCATTGATGACACTGTAATCAGATGGTGCAGGGAAAAACACTGTCAACAGGATTCCACAACACTGCTATGGGATTTATGTTTCTTGGATTCCATGTGCCTCTTGACACCGTTAAGTCCACCATGGCCAATGCTGAAGTCAGTATAGCAGATCTTACAAAATGCATGACGGTCCCCAAGTTTGGAGGCAGCAATTACTGGGTAGTTTTCTGAGTATTTTGCTCTGAATTTCTGCAGTGTACATTGCTTCTGTGACATCTTCTCAGCTGTCAGAACTTACTTTGGACTTCGTGAGCTTAATATGCCACTCGTATCTCTTGAACCTGTAGTGTACCGTGCCGCCGTGAAGTAGGATAAATGACGTATGTACGTACGTACACACATGACACATGAAAGAATGCAGCCCTATTTTCGGCTATCTATGGAACATGAGGTCATTACTTTTCAATGGTCAGCATTGTGCATTAGTTTATGTCCACTGATGCGGTGGTAACCAGCGAAGTGATGGTATCTGTTTTTCAGCATGGTTTCAGGAAATCCCGATCGCGCGCGAAGTGAAACACTGGTAACGATCATTTAGAGTATGCTAGTGTACGTTATGCTAAATGGTGGGAAGTAACAAGATGATTGTATTCTGTTTCAGAAAATGACTACCACGCGCAAATACAGCTCTCTGAAAGGACAAAATATTCTCCGCTGCAGAGCGAGTAATGGACTTCTCAAACTGTACAAAATGAAGCAAAATGTTCAAAAACATAAATTTGAAATAAATGGACACAACACACGATACAAAATTGGTAGAATAAGTGTATTAAATAAAACAAGCAGACAGTTTTTCTGGAAATTTGTAATAACGTGTCAAAATCGTATTTCTGAATGCACTGCGTATTTTTTCCGCCAAATCCAGAATAGTTGGCAGGTATGAGGAATGTATATTTCCCAAATTAAGTAAGATATCAGAATGACAATTACACAAAAACAGCATTACATACTACTCTACAACTGGTAAAACAATCACAAACGTGGTTATTTTCCAACATGGTGGTTGCTATGCCATTCTGATGTGTTCAGAGCTTTCCCTGCACGATGTTTACTTTCCCAAAACCATTAAGTGGTGGCGCGTGTTCAAGGCCATTGTTCTTGAAATGAGGGCACGCAAGATGGAAGGTTCAATACCGTCTCAATCCACCACCATCTTGAGATTGCAGCAGGCTACCGCCTTCCAAGGTGATTCATTAGCTTAGGAATTGCTCTGCACTGTGATGTGAGTATCTCAAAATGTCAAATGCGGGGGTTATTTTCATTTCATCCCAGTAGGTTGCATATATGTATAGTACAGTGAGCCCTTAGCAAATTAAGAAGATGCCAACTCTTCTCTTCAGAAACCTAGTTTTCTATTCTTTAAAAAAAAAAAGAAAGTTCCATGATAAAGTCACGCCACTGCACAGATGTGGCGATACTTCATGCCTCAGTAACTATATATATTCATTTCAAACCTACTGATCATAAGTAGAATCTTAGTAAGGGCTGTACATACTCAGCTTTTCCAGTCCATTTCTGATCATAACATGTACTTCCTAATCAGTCAGGTTTCAGACCACTGCATTAAACTACAACTGCATAAGCTAAAATTGGTCAATGTCTGGTCTAGAAACACTGATGACAGCAAGTTATTAGGGGTCATATTCACTGACTTGCAGAAAGCATTTGATATGGTTCATCATGAGTTCCTGTTAAAGAAACTAAGTCCACTAGGGTGCTCCAATAATTCTGTTAAACGATTCCAGTTGTACTTATCTGATTGCAAGCAAAGGGTGCATTTGAGTGAGCAACTCATGTTAACACAAGCACACACTCCTGAGCACTCAAATGGCTGGAGTACGACCCGCGGGTCAGCAAGAGTATACACTCATCAGAGGGGGAGTACACTCCTGCACTCAAGTGTAATGCACACACATCCTACTCGTGTTAACAGGGGTAACTGTGCAAATGCAACCCTTGAGTCTTCTTCAAGGGTGCAAATTGTCTGCAAATGTTTGCATGGGAGTTCAACAGGGATCCGTTTCAGGACCACTGCATTTTCTATTTATGTAAATGACACGCCTGGCTCTGTTATCTACGGTGTAATTGATATGTATGCTGATGATACAACATTAGTTGTGGTGTGGATGTTCATGAAATAGAAGAGAAATCTTTGAATGGAATGACTAAAGTTATGAATTGGATAAAAGCAAATCATTTTGTAATTATTGATATGTTTGATCTCATTTTGATTATTGTGCCCAGATTTGGTCAAAAAGATTCCAGATGCAAACTGACAAACTCGAAAACTTCAGAAACAAGCAGCGAGAAATCATCTGGAGTAGGAAGTATAATATTCCATCCACCGAATATCATGAACTCAAACGGATGGCTTTAAATCAAAGATCTGCCTACCACCCTTCAGTATTAATGTACGAATGTATGAACAATTTAGCCCAAGCCTACTTGACGGATAACTTAATTAAATCAAATCCAGTTCACAATTATAATACTTGACATGCTTTGAATTCACTGAAAGTTCTAAAGTTCAGGACAAAATGTCCAAGATACATCCCCCTTTTCACTAGGACGGATCTGTAAACTCAGCAGCATCCGAGTCACTGGGCAGTTTTAAATTATCCCTGAAATCAGTCCTCCAAGAGTGTTTAGTAAGATTAGGTGTGTGTTTTTTCATCTCATGCTTTGTATTTTGATTTTTTACAGTCCGTTTTAACTTTGTTTTTAGGAATCTAAAATCTTTTGTTTTCTGTATAATTCCATTTAATTTTTAATATATTGTTTATTCACAGTATTTATTTTTTTTTTAAATTTGTATTGTTCACTGGATTTAAGTGTTTTGTGCTTATCTCAAGGCTCTATGAGAGACCACCTCATGGTGAATAGGCTACCCTGGATAATACTAGGAATAAATAATAGGATAAATAAATAAATAAGATGGACAAATCATTATGGGTAATGAAAAAAAGGTTATTTTTAAAATGTGAAGGAACAAAATTTCAAATGGCAGTAGTTTAACATTAATACAGTACTTGCCACTTTAATATGTACTTTATTACTTACATACTGCAATAATAAAAATCATTCCTCAAATATCAGGTACTTACTGTTTGGTAATCAAGGAGAGAAATTTCTGGTAGGTCTTCACAAGTGGAATCAACAGATTCAAACAGACAACTATTCATCAGCATGATGCTCAGCTCTAACCTTTTTGTAAATGAAAACAAAAACTATTAATTAGAAATTATACACATATCTCTTGTGAAGCCAACAAAGGACAGAGTTTTTCTCCTCTTTATATTTTACCGATCACTTAATGATGGTGTAAACTAGATAAGCTCAAGACGTTTTGTAGTAATTCAAAATGAAGTAACTAAAAAAAAATTTAACGAAAACAAAAGCTTCTTTGGCTGCGTGTCTGGAACAGTTAAAAAGAAAAAAATCTTAAGCAAAACAAAATCTGTTTTGACTAGTGCTGAAACAGCTAATTATGTGCCGTCAACTTAACAGTGCACAGCTGTTGCACATGTAATTCAAGGGGGGTGGCGCGTTGCTGTGGTAACATGACCACGGAGTTATTGGATATAACATAGGTGAGACGGCTCTATACACAGTACCAAGCATAGAGGCCCACTTGGTAGGCATGTCAAGTTTGACACACACCCAAAGGTTGCAAGAGGGTGCTAGACAAACACAACTGTCAAGATTTAAATCGAGTCTTAGACATCATTCGGCAACGTCTTGGCAGTCATTTTAATATTAATATAACCCTAAAAGAGTGGGGGGGGGAATCTGCCACCCCAAACATTTTTCCCAACATGCCTTTTAAGGAGTGGACCCTTTCAGGTTTTTTATAGTAACTCTTTGCAGTTATTTTGATACCAACTTTGTGAAGATATGACATGCTGTTCTTGTGCTTACATATCAATAACCCCATTACTTACTGATTTAGGCGTGCTATTTACATAAATGGAAAACATTAATGGGCCTAGGATAGAGCCCTGTGGCACTCCTGTTTTAACAGAAATAGGTTGAGAGGTAGCACCTTTAAAGGAAACGCTTGGAGAAAGTCTGTCAAGAAAGGATTGAAACCATTTTAAATATGACTCTGTACACCCAAACGCACCAAGCTTTAATATCAAAAGCTTTTCTAAGATCAATAAATGCAACACTTATAAGTTTGCCTACATCAATATTTTTTGACCAATAATTTATGACTTTTGCAAAAGAAGTCACTTACTGCGAAGGTTTGTTTACATTACCGGAGGGCTTGTAACGTTTGTATGATGTTTTGAACACCTGAGGGACACACAGTGCCCTGAGGCAAAGCCAAGGATCTGAGATCCAATTTTTCTGCAATTTTATACTCTTCTTCAGTGTATGAAAATTATTAGACTTTTTTTTTCAGTTAAATGCATTGAAAAGTGCAATTTTTAAAATGCTAAAAACTGCCCGTGCTTTCTTAGACAACCGAGGGTGCTGTTGCTGTGATGTCCTCCAGGGAAGACATCTTCCAGTGTATAGGGTTTCTGTTAAAGTTGTCACAATAAAAACATTTCTGAGAAAATGCTTGCTTATTATTAGGCATTTGCACAACAGTGGATTACCAAAGAAACAAAAATTGAGACCAGCAATATCTTTAAAAATTCAGCAGTTGTTTGTACACAAACCAATGCAACATTGAAATTCTATTCCTGGGATTACATGACAGTTTTGGTCATGAATATGGAAATACTCATTGGCATAAAAACCAAAAAGGCAGCAAAATACCCCTTAACCCTAACAGCCCTGAATCCTCCAATTTTAATATGATTTTGCACACACCCTAGGGAGTTAGGGTTAAAATCCTTCCCCACATGGAGTAGGTCGTGTCTCCTAGAGATACTTACCCCTGCCCAGCCAACACATGCAAATTTCCCAAGTGCCTATTACAATTCGCCAAAAAGACTTGATTATGTCTTCTGCCCCTTGACCCTCCACAATGCATTGCGGTCCCGCTGCCATGTTCGTCCTTCTTTTTGAAGCGGTACGGTTACCGGAGCCAAAGTGGGGAAGGACGGGAGTAGATGGGCAGGGGTAAGTGTCACTGCCACAGGACATCCTTCAGGTAGCATTCGGTGAAGGTGGAAGGATATTTCCAACAAGCCGCCTGACAGATTTCAGCTAGAGGAACCCCTCTGAAGTATAAGCAGGATGTAAAGGCAGCCCGAACATCATGGGCCCTGATGTAAGCCCGAGTCATCTCATCATGCTGAACCAGCCAGCAAAGATAATAGCCGAGACCATCCGTCGGGCAATACTGTCCTAATAGACACTGGGTGAAACGGTTTCATCATGGTGATGAAAAGTTGAGATTCAGATTCCCGGCAACATTTCGTCCTGGCAAGGTACCACTTGAGAGTCCGAACTGGGCACCATTTCTTGTCAGTGTCGTCTCCCACAAGTGAGGTAAATCGGGAATGAATATGTCAGAAGGGCGGAAGGTAGGCGTCTGGTTTTTAGTCAGGAACCCGATGGATGGGATGAGATGAAGCCGTGAGGATCCCAATGGATATGGCCATCGGCACTCGATAGCGCATCTAGCTCGCTACCCCTTCTCGATGTAACAACCGCCAGGAGGAATGCCAGCTTGATGCTGAGATGGAGGTCAGATGCGTTAGATAACGGTTCGAAGGGGGACCAGCAAGAATGCGTAGAATGTTTCCGAGATCCCAGGAAAAGACAAGGTATTTGACATAGGGGCACTCGACAAACATTCCTCGAAGAAGATGGTGGACAGCAGCATTGCCAGAGACAGTTAACCATTCGCAGAAGCCCGAGTGTACAGCCGCCAAGGCCGACTGATAATTGCAGATGGTGGCAACCTAGAGGCCTGAGTGAAACAGGTGCATGAGGAAATCTGCGATGGAAGAGTGAAATTTTCTTGGCAGTCTCTACGCGCTTCACTTCTGATTCGAGGACATCAGAAAATCTTCCGACAAACAAGTCGTCCCAGAGAAGCAGCAGATTGAAAAGTTTGTTCTTGACTGACTTATAGGGAGTGTTCATAGCATCCACCGCATTAGCCCTGCAGCTGGAAGTAGCTAGGAGCGAGATGTGGGTGAACTGCTCAAAGATGGAGTTAAGACCCTCGTTGAGCCCAGGCAGGGCAAGGGCCGCAAAGTCAGGTGTGATGGGAGAGCCCTCCCCACAGGCCCAAGCAATATACTCTGAATGAAAAAGGAGGGAGGCCAAACATCGGAGGCTGAAGCGAGAGGCTAAATCTAGGCGACGAAGACCCGACTCGAAGTTAGCCCTGTCCTTATTCTGGAAAGTGAAGTTCTTACTGGCATTGGAAGAAATTTTGTCTCTAGCAGCATCAGGGATGTCCGGAGCTGACAAGAAGCTGGAGACATCTTCCTGGGGGAAGCAGTAGTAGCACAGAGCCCTGGACGGCATTGAGCACCAGTGCTTAGCCTTCGCGAGGACATTCATCATTTCCACGCAGTAGTGATCCAGGGGATATCCGGGAAGACAGATTCAGTTGACTCAAGACGAGAAAAAAGGCTGACATTTAATTGAAGTATGTCCTTGCTCTGCAGGTGCAGGATCCGAAGATGGAAGACCAAGAACATGTATCGTGTTGCGCTGAAGAAGGCGAAGGTGGCCCTCGAGTTGGGTCAGGCTGGTGACAGAGTCGATGTTCTCATCCTCAGAAGAGAGCGGTTGAAGGCCCGCAGGAGGAGGGGGAAAAGCCAAACTGTGGTCAGAGCGAGTCGAGTTGCCACGATCTGAGGCCGAATCCTGTTGGAAAAACTGGTCTGGTTCGAGAACAGAGGCCACTTCTACCTCCGAAGGTGCCTCTTGTGAGGAAGTAAGAACAGCTGGTAGGGGATCCGGGGTCAGGCTCCACTGCTACCGGCTGTGGCTTGGAGTCTATCTTGCGGGCAAGAGAAGTGAAGGCCTCCGAGAGGGACTGAAGGGTCGCCATCCATGGGGGTGGATCCGGATCGGAGCGACGTTTCTTCTTAGCCTTGGATGAGGAAGAAGCCGCCTAAGAAGATGTTTTGGCCTTATGCTTTTCAGTCCTTTGCCGGAGCATGGGAGCTGGAAGCTGGGACAGACAGAGATTCAGGGATCCCCTGAGTGGTCGATTGTATCCTGGGAGGAACGTCTCATGTTGGGATCGGCGGCCTTATGTCCGGAAACCATCGGCAGAGCAGAGGTCATAATAGAACTGTGGATGGGGTGTGGCAGACGAAAGCCCCGGCGGCATAGCAGTCCAAAAGGGCTAGCATTGTCCAATGTAGCTCGAGGCTGGATGCCATGTTGTAGCACAGGTTCTCCAGCAGTTGAGGCGGTGGAGCAGGGCGAGCCAGCCGTGGAACCTACTGTAGGATTAACAGGGCATGTAAAGGCATTTCTCCTAGACCCCATTAGAAACTGTCATTATAAGGGGGACAAATTAAAACAATCTATTGCATATTCTACTTTTCTTTTCAAACTGCTACCTTGTTATAAGTCCGACGAACTGATTGGTATGCAGTCCAGAGCCAGATCTCACCACAGGAAAACCGCCATGAGTAGTGTCTAGAAGTAACTGAGCAATTGTACTGACTGACTCTTTACAGTGCAGTACATGGACTGGGCTTGCCATGGCATCCCTGGTCTTGAACAGTTCCAAGTTTACACTGCAGTGAAACACACCAGAAAACAGATATTTAGTTCCTTTTGCTTAACTTCAATTAGAAAACTGCTGTTTCACAAATTTTCTACATAATGTAACGAAAACTACAAATTGAAATCAGGTCTACATGAACCAGATTTTTTCCTTGTATAATTAAAAAATCAATCCCCATTCTGGGTCTTTAACTTTCCTTTATCATACAGAAAGTTACTTTTGACAAGAATACACAACATAAGTGCCAAATTAATTTATCCATACATGTAACTCACTGAAATGCGGGCATAAAGACTGTAAAGAAACTTAGTACACCTGGTTATCTAAATCAAGCCCTTTCATGGACGTGCAAAACAAATGAAAGGAAAATGGATGAAATATACAAATGAAATTAGCAAGCTTAATAGGACAAGGATTCATTAGAGAGAATGTAGTACTTGTTTTAACGAGCAAAAATACTAAATGTTAACGGCCACAAAGGCCCTCATGTCCAAATTCCTTGGCCGACGTGCACATGAGCAACATGAGCAACTTGAAAAGTGCAATGAACAGCAGCATTACATTCAAAGAGCTCTGCACATGAGCCCCGGGCAGCATTTGGGTCTGGTGTTACTGGCAGTCCATGGATTTATTTGTGTGCCACAGTGGTGGAATATTTTATTTTCAAAGTGGGAGGGGAGCAGTTGTGAGACCATCAGCCGCCAGCCATTAATAGGCTAATCCATTAAGGCCCCATCCCATTTTAGGACCTGCAAAAAGTGGGAGGGGGCATGCCCCCAGTCGAAAAAGTGGGGGGGCCACTGTCCCCCCCCCACCACTAATGCATGTGTGGGCAGCACACCATGCTCTGTTCTTCTCTCCTTAATCTTGCCAACAATTTTCAACTGGGCCTGTTTAGAATCATCAATATTTACACCCAACATCGTGAGCTCTGATTAGCTGACTCCACACTGAGCAGCAGCTCCCATTGGCATGGAGTGGTAGAGTTTTTATGATGCTATACGATCTTTGGTGAAAAGTTACAACTTTTACCACAAGCCATAATTTAAAAAATGCCTTGAAAAGACTAATTCTGTCTCTAAGAAGTGTTCTCTGAAGGAAGATTCAGTGAAGTAGACAATAGACTTCAATTCCCCAGTCTGGACGAAAGACTCTGGACACTGCCCTGCCTCTTTTCTTTAGATTGGGCCACTTTAAAAGTAGATTATTAGGGGCCTGCCATGTGACACTCAGTGTCAGGCCTTCTTAGCTTAACTGAGCTGTGAACTTCTGTGGGACAAACTGCTAGGCTGAGGACTGCTAGCGGGTGAACTGCTTGAACTCCCTGCTTCCCTGTTGTGGTCCTCTTGGCATCTGAAGGTATCAAATCTGGTTCGTAAGTTTGATGTCACTTCAGTTTAAACCACATCCACATAAGTTCGCAAGTGTGATGTCACTTCAGTTTAAACCACATCCACTGAACTGCACATAGAGTTACCTGCACTGATCGCCGTTT
>NW_019091611.1:356513-368986 GCF_001949145.1 Acanthaster planci | reverse complement strand
CGAATGTTAACACGCAACTTCAGCAATTATCCACCGGGAGCTTGCGGATTGCGATGCATCCGCCTTTGTGATGAAGTGACTTACGAACCGGATAGCTAATAGGCGTAATCAGAGATGGGAACAGTCTTGCTTGATGTGGTCTGTAGACTGGAAGTTCTGGCACTGTTTAGTCTTTAGTTCCAACACCAAACAGGTCTCTGGATCACAGCCTTGAGGTCATCGATCTGTTGCTGTTTTCTCTGTAGTTGCTCCCTTTGTTTTTCCATGAGATACTGCAGGGCTCCTAACCCCCTTTGACTTTGACCTCATGCCTCTCTCTGATGCTCATCCTGGCCTTTTCCAAGCCCCTCAATAGCTTGATTCCATGCATCAAAGAAGCTCAGGTCTGGCAATTTGTTTTTCAGGCAACACAATTCTCTTGCTCCTAAGGCTTTCATCCCTCATTGCCTCTGTGAGCTTTCCCTTCAATGTCTTATCCCTTAAAGCATTGAAGGAGGTGTCAAGGTAGGCATAAAACAATTTCACCAGTTTGAGCAAAAAACTCAAGGAGATCTTCACCCTGGAACTGGCAATACAAAAAGTATCACCTCTTAGCTTTGGAGTTTTTCATGGTGAAGATGACAAGTAAAAGCTTTATGGTAGCATCATGCAAAAATATCTCTTTTGTAAGTATGTGTAGTTCTGAAAAGAACAGGAGGGTACTCTCATTTTGGACAGTATGCTGTGTCTGTCCATAGTAGCGATTCCAAGTGTGAAGTGGTTTATATGGTGTCTGGAGGCAGAGAGGTGTTGAGAGGATACTAACTCTGGATCCTACCCCACGATACACAAGTGGATCATGGGATGCTAGATGATCAGTGAGGTGTGTCAGCCTGAGGGAAAGGATGGCAAGGAGGGTTGCCAAGGGTAAAGGGGACCATAGGCTGAAACATGTCCTAGGGTGTAACTGATATTGAAATGGAAATCTTGGGAAACTATGTCGTGCTGGAGGATTTCAGTGGCTTTCCCTGATGCAACAAGGGTATCAACGTTCATTTGATGCTGATGATGAGCTCGCCTTGGCTCCAGTTGATCTGGTGGTCTTCAGCATGGAAGTACTCGAATTCTCCTTTCTTGCAATGGGCTTTGCGTTCATTGAATCTGGTAGGGAGGTCACTGCCTGTCTCACTAATCTACACTTTACCATAGGCAGAGGATCTTGTAAACTCCTGGCTTGCCAGTATGTCTTGGGTTAGGCTGGTCCTTGTAGAAGATCAGCAGGTTCTGCATCTTCAGGGGCACTGTATGGTACACTTAAATATCAGGCTTCTTGAGGATACACTGGATGTCAAGTACTGCCAATGTAAGTGACGGTAATAAAACTAGGGGCCCTAACTAGTTGGCTTTGGGTACAGGTGACCCTTCTGTTGGGGGTGGATCTTGGGTCTTGCACTTGATTTAGCTTGACTCGTATCCATTCTAATGCAGCGCTGTGGTGATATGACAGAGATCTTGAGTGAGATGTTCCTTTTCACGGATATTGTATGCCCTATTAACAATGGCCTGATTGACAGAAGACTGATCTTGGGGTGATGGAGGAATCTGTGTGGATGGCTTTGCGGTAGACACTGTGGGTAAGACTAATGTCCTGCTTTCTGGATACTTCAGCATCAAGAAATAACATGTTGCCATCCCTTTCTTGTTCCATGGTGAACTGGATACTACTGTAAAGCCTATTGAGGTGTTCCAGGAAGGGTTGGAGGTTGTCCTGCCCATGCTGCCAGATAAAAAAGGTGTCATCTACATACCGGAGCCTAATCTTGGGTCTGTGGTTTGCTGAGGCAAAGACATTCTGTTCACATTCTGCAATGAAAGTGTTGATCAGAACTGGGGATATAGGGGATCTCGTGGAGGTTCTAGCCATTTGTTCATACAGTTTATCCCACCAGCAGAGATTAGATGATATGACACAAGTGAGGAACAAGTCATGAAGCTGGTCTGGTTGAGATTGGTGTAGTCCTTGATGGTGGGATATGCGTGAAGTCTGCCTTGGTGATGGTAGTGGCATCAGAGGTGGAACATATTGATGAAACGGGAGAGAATATTGTGACAGGATTTTTCCATATTTAGTGTGTTTCAATTCCTTTGCATGCTTCACCTGTTTTTGTATTGTAAAGTCTTATTCATTAGTTTGACTCTAAATATGACCATGCGACAGGTGGTCAGACTCTTCCAAGTAAACCTCATGAATAATTATTTACATATAACCACAGGCCACGGTACTGTCTTCTGGTCCATGTGGCTCATCTTGTCACATCATCATTCTGATGGTAGCGTAGTCCATGCACATGTATTTTCCACTTGTGCCACTGTTTGACCACCAAGTTCTCAGCCTATATTCAGAAAGTTTCTTTGAGGATTTCGGGTGAGTTTGTATTTCATTCATGAGAAGTCATCATGCCAAGTCAATTATTTTGCATTTCCCTTTATGCATGTGCAGAACTCTTACTCTCAGTGCTGTTTGCTATGCACAGTTTTGAGACAGAATTAACCTTAGTGCTATATAATTATATGAATAATCTCAACTCTTAGTTTTAGTTTATCGCTTAAAAGACTTGTACCGATGATATCGATACTGTACAGCTAGTGCTAAGTAGCTATATTGCATATCCATACTGAGACAATATGTTGTCACTGCCGCATCTCTCTGCCCTGGGTGAGACAGCCATGCTTTCTAAGTTTTAGTACAGTGTTTAAAAACACCAGGCAGGAAGCTTGATTATAGGCACCTGTTTCTTGCTCATTAGTACATGTATGTATTAGTCTTTTCAACTGCAGTGTTGGACACTGCAGCATTGGCCAGTGAATTGTTTATTTAGGGAGAGGCAGTTGAGCCCGGCACAAGATCTTGTGTGGTTTAAGCATAGATACCCAAGGTGATTAAGTTTGGGGATTTTGTATTCTCATGTGCCAGTGCTGTACTTTTGATTTTTTGCTTCTTTCTTCTTTGTTTCTTTGTAGCTAGTGTGAACAAACCTTTTTTTATTATACATTCTGAGTGAATAAATACATATCATGATTTCTCTTGAAAAAACTGAGCACTACAAACACTCTGACAGTCAAATTATTGAATGCACTAGATATGGAATATCTTGGGTACCGCAATTCACTTGGTGCCATCTTTGTCACATTACAAATCACTTTTACCTCTTTGTAGTATTTTAAGACAATTTTATTCTGATTTTTTATTCCCAATGCATTTTATAATTATTCGATTTAATTGTACATGTTTGTTTCTTATCATTTTAATATTTGTGGGGATTGACCTGTCCCTATCCTTATTTACTTGTGTATATTGTACTGTATAGTACTTTTTAATTAATTTCACTACTGTATAATTGAGTACATTGTATCTGTGATGTTAATGACCCTATTTTTATTTATTTTAACTTAATTTATTTCCCAGGGCCCCATGGAAGACCAAAATTATATGTGAATGGGTCTCCCTGGTAAATCAAAGATAATAATACTAATAATATATTGTAGCCACTGGAAAAGAACATTTTGCCATACAACATCACAGATGAACATGATGTCGTCCGGCTGGAGAGTGAGGCCTTGGATGAGGTTTGTGAACTGGTCGGAGTTCTTGATGTGAAATTCGGTATTGCCCAACAAGGGAAGAAGTAATCAAGTTGAAAGGAATTTTGTCATTCAGGCCTTAATTCCTTTTTCATCTTCTGTTTCTGATGGACATGTGACTGTATTTTAATCCTTTCTGGTGGAGTCACCATAAGTGGTCAGCCTTCAACATCGACAAAAACAAGGACAATAACATGCAGTGGCAACACCATCCTCCATACCATTGCCAACATTCACAAGGCAACTCATAAGCTGAATACACTCATGATCTGGAACTAAATAAATCCCCAATGTGCTCAAAATGAACTGGACTTTAAGATTCAGCTGCTCTATGCTGAAAAAGCTGCATTAAGCGGTATAGTCCCCAGGGAGCTGAGATGGTATTTGGAATGTTTCATGGGCCCGGCCCAATGAGCAGGGATGACAAAATGGAAACACAATATAAAAACCTGCTATTATTATTATTATTATTATGCCTTCTTCCTAAGTCACAGTTCCTGAAATGAAATACCTTTCTGCTAGGATAACTACCCAAGTGCTTGTTGCTGCCTAGACTGCTTTCAAGACGCATGGGGTTGCAAGAGTTTTGGTTTTGGTAAGCGTTTACAGTGGTAACACTTATTCAGACTTACACAAAGACTATTTTGAAAGGTATATGACTTGCAGGCTTGACTTGCAGACCTTCTCTGTGTGTTCTATAGCTCCAATGATGTAACAGTGTACCGTATGTTGACTTTGACTCTGAAGTTAACCATGGTATGCATGGATGGTTCCATTTTGAATAAGTATGCACCAGATCACTCATATATATTTGACAGGCAACCTCTAGATCTGCTGGTTAAGTACATCAATGGGCCCACGGGCGATCACTTATACTGTTCGTTCAGCACTGCACTTTGCTTCCATATTGCACGTACATGTACATATTCCGATGCTTCATTTTTCCCGCCAGCAGTTCATAAGCGGAACTTCCAGAAGGTCTGGAGGTGTGAGGGCATTGCATAACCACAGTGGATAAACTTGAGCCACTGTTTTGTTTGGTACTATGCTGGCTGATGCCTCTGTAGCTTCCTTATGTGAATAAAAGCATATGTTGGATTATGCATTTTTTATCAAAACTTTGCCTGAATTCAATCAAAGGCGGATCAACTTGTTCCATGTCTGAATGTACTCTATGTGGCGCATGTATTCGGCTTTGTTTTAGTCATCAAACGGAACACACATGAAATAGAAGTCTCTTGAACAATTTTGTTAGTTTTCATGACACTGGCCGTGCTTTGCCGTCAGTTACCACTGCCGAATAAGGATATCTATTAACTTGAAGAGTCTGTTACCCAGTTTACACAGATATCACTTCAGAAGACGTTACCTGGTCATGCTATTGTTCAGCACAACAGACGTAGCAGACGTGCGATTACCAAAATCCTCACAGCAGCTGCACAGATTTGGCAACTCTTGAGCATTTTTTTGCCACTCAGTTTTTTCTGTGTATTGGGCAAATTTTGAGTGTCTAATTCATTGATGTTCCATAAGTGTACACCATGTGCAAGACAGTCACAAAAGTTCATGGCCACCCGTACAGCCCGGAGGTAGAAAAATTCAAAGGTAGTGTGACAAGCCATGTCCAGTTCCAGTAATTTGTCCCATTTGATGCCATAGTCTTTAAGCCATCAGTTCCTTCTTAAATTGTGATTTTTGTCCCATATTTTGACTGACTTTCTAATGCTACATTCAAGATTTTTAACCAAAACCATACACAAGGTAACATATACAATGTGGTGATTAGTTCCTGCCTGTTATGCACATTTTTCTCATTCATTCATACAATCACAGCAATAAGGAGCCAAATGGTAGTTTTGAATTCAGGCTGTGTGACAGAAGTGAGTTTTCAGACAGTTCACTTTGTTCATTGCTTGGTATGCACACACATGGTATTGCTAAACGGTCAAATTTGAACGTCAGTGTATGAATAGGCTGTGTATGCTGCATACAAGTTTGCAATGAAGCCTACACAGCACTCTACTGCAGGGACAGCTTCACAATGACTTGCAATGAGTGAAGGTCATAAATCTCTAAATGCAATGATGTGACTATAAATGGCAAAAGTCTGTGGGAACACCATGTGAAATCGATCTTTTCTGTAAGAGTGGTGGTTCAGAGAAGAACCGGTGAGTGTAAACTCGATGTTTTGATCAGGGTGCTCTGGTTGTCCTCTGAAGAGATGCTGGTGATTGATGGAAAAATGGAATTCTGGACATTAAAAATAAATGGAAACCCTGATACAACCAGAAAAGAGGCATCTCTGCCTAATGTATAAAAAACATAAATCTTAAGACTTACTTTTTCCCTTCGTAAACAATGACTGGTTCAGCATCCAAGAAAGGAATACATTTGACTTCAAGCAGGGCGTGGTAGAGCGGATGAGTAATGAAGTCACCAACCCACTTGGCCATCATTATTGCCACCATTATAGGAAGTAAAAACTGAATATCATTTGTTATCTCCATCTGCAAATGAATAACATAAATGGTTGGCATCTAACTTTTTCTCTACAAATTCGTCTGAAGGATACCAAGCAACAACCCCTGTAATAAGAAAAGAGTCTAAGCTAAATGCCTTACATGTAACTGGTGTTATACAGGTTCTACAATGGCTTCTCAAACTACAACTCATTGGAATTGTTTTGCAAAACTGGCAAGTACATGCCTTCTGACATGAACACTTTAAAAATCAACCACTTGATTGAAACACTTCCCGTGAGAACTGAAAAAAATATCGCCCCCCCAACAAAACACAAGCTTCCATTTTGTAGCACTCCTGGACATGTGCAGCCTGCTGAACTGGTTACCTGGACGGCGACCTGTCACCACATCCCTTCTGATTGGCTGAAGGCACCCAGCAAGAAGTGCAACTTTAGCCTTTGTCTGCTTTAGTTGGTGTCTCAAGCAATGGCAGCGGAAAGGGGACACTGCCCCCCACACACATTTTGGACTGAGGGCCTGCCCCTCTCTTCCCCCCCCCCCTTTTTGCAGGCCATATAATTGGGTGGGGCTCCATGGATTGAGCTATTAATGGCTGATGCCTTATGGTTTAACAACTGGCCCCCCACTTCGAAAATCGTTCCGTCACCAGTAGTTTCAAGCCACTCCTTGATGTGCACCAAGCAAATACATGCAAACACCATCTTTCTGGTTCTATATGCATCATACATGAGTGTGCATCACCTTTGCTAATTTATGCTAATTTCATTTCATTTCTATTTCTCACATTTCAGCTATACTTGATTGCATTTATTTGACTGTTATTATGAGGATTGCTATTTTATTGTTTCCCAAGGCAAAGTGATTCCTGATTAACACTTCTGGCTTGAAAGAAACTGAGCAACTCAAGAATCATAGAACTTTGGTGTTTCTCTGAAACTCCCGAAATGTTTGCTTCAGTAGAATGTGTAATTTAATACTTATTCTTCACGATTGGGAATTGGGAATCTACTGTTCCCTATAGCCACTTTTCTGATAAAACTTTGTAGACTTGGACCATGCATCTGAAGTCGTAATCTTGTACATAAATGTGGCTATGGAACCCAATACTTCAGTACACTGGACAGGAAATGGCCCTAGGATCAGTCATCCATTCCCGGGATATTTGAACAATAGCATAGGGGATGCTGAACACCCTGTACGACCACCACACCTCCATCTCCATGGAGGAAGACCAGTCTACAACTTCTGCTTTACAGATGACATTGACCTCACGGGCGGCTCAAACCAATCTCCCTAAACAACACCAGAGCTAGCATCACAATGAACTATAATTATTTAACCACTTCGTGCCGGGGTTTGTATAAATGTTGATTCCGCTTGGCCAGGATATTTTTCATTTTCTTCAATTTTCAAAATTTTTTTTTTTTAATTCATATCTTCATTTACAGGACACTTACACCCACACGGATTGTATGGTGGCTACTCTAGTCTGACAGACAACATCTATTGACGCTGGAGTATTTCAGCCAGGCCTGCTGCCTTGTAAAACAAGCCCAGATTGTGCAGTGTTACATATTTTTCTTTTGTTCACGAAACTGGCACAGTGCGCTGCTGACGGCTTTTGAACAGGGGCCAGATTAGCATGCAGCGGTGCTGTGTGGCTCATCGCTGTGGTGGTGGAGCGCCTTTGTCCCCAGTAGTAATCCGCTTGCACTGAATGCCACAAACTGTGGTATACTGTTTCAAAAAAGGCTGGATTATCTCCACTATTGACAGTGAAAAAATGCTGGTAATTCCCAGCAGGATGGTCTTTTGTTACGAGTATGTTCTTTTGTTACAGGGCCCAGTTCCCAGTTATAAGGAGAAAACTGTTTCCAGACACCCAAGCACACTTATTTGACATTGAAAGGCAGACATATGCAAAAGTTGTGTGGCTTCTGAAAAAGGCCATAATGGGCAACATTACAAATCCAAAAAGATCCTAAATCCCAACCAGAGAGCACTGAGAACCTTTGCCATAAAGGAGAAGTGCAGTAGCCCAGAGCAGTCACTTAGAAAAATAAGGGAGCAACAGATGAGGCTGACTGAATTTCAGTTTGGAAAGTATGCCTAAGTGAAGCAGTGAAGAATGAATTGCACATGGCACAGGGAGCAACTAGCCTAATAGTTTAATTGTACATCACTCATTTTGGTAAATTCAACAAACATTTAAGAAATTTTCAAATAAATAATTAAGCCACTAAAAATCTTCTGCAGTGAGGCAAGTTAGCCTGTCTATACTTAAGTGGTTAATTTTGGGTGACTTTCCCTTCGTTGATTAATTAGTTGGAACCCCTGATTTTATACTGGCAGGGTCCTGCTGGGATTTCATTACAGTGTGACTTGAACAACTGAAGGGGTTGTGCCATTTCATCAAAGTCATCCATATCAAAGGCTGACAACTGATCCAGAAAAACAGCTGCTATGACTCTGCTATTGTGCAAAGATTGAAGGATATGGCCTGATAGAAGGGTGAGAAGAGCTTCAACAGTGTATCAGTGAAAAGCAAACTGTCATACATCAAGAAGGGATACTGTTTATAGAACATGGTAGAGAAGTTAGAGACAAGAAATTACTTACACAAATTTGGTTGAAATTTGGTTCTTCAACAGAAGTAGAATTAGGGCTGCTTTACGGGTTACTGGTACAACCCCATATTTCACACTGTGATTGTGGCAAGTGCAATAAATGGGATCGACATAATCCTTGAGCAGTGCTATTGGGAGTGGGTCCCATTCGCATGATTTTTATGGTGTCTGACAAAATATGGCACAGACATTCCTCTTGACCACCAGAGTTCAACTATGTTAAGAAAGTGTCAACCATCAAAAGAAATGAAAAGTCATATATGACAATAACAATTTTCCATCAGGTTATACACCTACCATTATAACTGTAAGAGACATTGTCAGTCTAGACACACCTCCAAAAAAGGAAGCAGCGCCGATTAAAGCAAAAGCCCCAGGGTCCATCCAAGCCCAGTATTCATCAGACTTCACCCCAAACATAGAGACTAAGAGCATACCAATGATCCGTCCATACAGAGCTCCAATGAATCTATTGAGAAAAAATATAAATAAAATATAAGCAGAGAATTATGGATCAAGTCCTATCCCAGCAAAGCTCACCATTTTGTCCCAACAAGCTCTCAGAAAGTACTGACCATAAAGTGGTAGGTAAATATGCTGGCAAAGAGATGACCAAATATTTAAGTACACCAGAAGACCCAATTATCCTTCAAAAAGTCAACTGTTTACATGTATCGTCACAGTTTTCACAAACAGACGAAAGTCTCACCGCAAAGTAAAACTTAGGTTTTGACAAAATGGCATTTGAAGTTGGTCTCTTTTACAAACTCTTATTTTTCCTGAATTGTCTGTTTGAGAAAACCCAAAAATTTGTGTGACTTTTTGACTCTGCATGAAAACGGCACGCATGGTTTTGCCATAGCGCGTGCCAGGTGCAAAATTGTTACATTTGTGTACATTTCCGGAGTCAGATTTGTCTCTTTGTGAAAACTGCAGAACTTTTGCCCTTTTTTCCCCAACATTATATCTATGGAAAACAAATTTGTCTCTTCGTGAAAACTCAAAAGCAGTTTAGTTGAATTTTGCCCCATAGATATCATCGTGACTTGGCTGATTTCAGTAGATTTGGAAAAAAATGATAACACCGAGTTGTGGGCATCACATAGCCTAGTTAAAAGTGACAATATGTTTATAAAGCTTTGGAAGAGCCATCTGAGGTGTCAAGGTCCTGACATAAAGGATGATATTTTAAAAGCAACATGTCAACATCCTGAGATAAATTACCACGGGAATAAATATATACTTGGTCGGTCATAAACATTGAGACCAGTTAAGGAGAATGAATGCTGATAATGCCCGAGCTGCAGGTGAGGGGGAGCCACGATTGTACATTTAAGAGCTGATTACATATTTATTTCATTCATAAATACTCGATTGAGTCAAAAGTCGAAACAAATTTCAAATTATAAATCTCTAATGACTCATTCAACAGTTTTATTTTTTTTCAATACCTCTCTAACCATTTTATGGTATGTTCTTCATACACAATTGCCATATACGGAGAAAGACACGCTTGTGGTAAGAACGGACGTGTATAATAAAATCTGGACTCGCAATGCCCTTAACCCACCTATGCTGAAGTCACTCTTTGGGTCACTTGGTAAACACCTCAAAGAAGCACAGCTGTGTGTTGTGCACTGCACCAACATGCAAGAGAGTGACCTTGGGCACTTTTGCATATTTGTGCAGGAAAACTAAAGGAGGGTTAATCAGCTTATAGAGATCATTGAATCCACTCGCGGTCATTTTACCGAGCCGAATACAATGCTTTCCTGGCAATGTCCGCATATGTTCTTCCTGACGTCAACAGATAGGAGCAAACCCACGTATTTGTATTCGGCTCGTTAAAATGGCCGCTGTATGGCTTCTTTTTCATAGGCGTTACAAGTCCAGGTGTTTTATATAGGTCGTGTTGATAAGTACTACGTGATGTGATACAGAACGGGATGGGTCCACTGCAATGGCAAGGGGCACTAAATCAGCATCCATTCTCAGGCGCAAATGTTAAACAAATGTTAAAGATCGGCCAAGCACATATTTATTCCCATTTATAAATACCTTAGGAATAAGAAAAGTAAAACAATTTTAAAAAGTTATAAATATCCAATAGTTTTTGTTCACCAATTTTACTTCTATCTTTTTCAAGCACTCCTCTAGTCATGTTATGGTATCTACTGCTATGAACCAGTGCTTAATTAAAGGAATAAATATGTGCTTGGCTGGTCTTAAATGTGCATTTAAGACTGGCTCAGGAGAATGGACATGAAAATGCCCAAACTACAGGCAAAGGCATTACCAGGATTCATTCTCCTGAGCTGGATCATTAAACATTAGTTTAAGGCCAGCCGAGCACAAATTTATTCCAATTCATTGAATACCTGAGAGTCATAAGAAATCAATATATGATAGATCTCCAATGATTTCACTTTCATTTTTCTGAACACCCCCGTCCATTTTATGGTATATTCCCTGTGCAAGTTGTCCAGAAGAATCTCCACATATGGACTTGGCGTGCACATGGCGTATTCTGCGTGCCATGTCGCATGCAGACTCTTGGCCATAGGGATGGATTAAACTGTCTTGTATCCAGTGCCAGAGCATCTTTTTAACCCCTTCACGCCTGAAGACGGCAACAGTCGTGCCTGGAGAAAAGTCTAATTACCGGGAGACTGCTGTAGCAGCATACCACGCATGCAACTTTTATTCAGTGTACAGCTGTAATTACTAGAACCTTTGCATTGAATGGAAATCTGGGACAACTTGGAGAGTTGGTTGATTTCCTGATACTCAGTAAATGGGATCTTTTTCATCAGAACACCCCATTGTCTTTGATTGAATACCCTGGGTAATCTCTGTGGAGCGTCGCTCGAAGCCACAGTCACAGCTTACGCAATGCGTTCTGTGTGCTTGGAGCGTGATGAATACAGGCCATTGACATGGTGTGCGTGCCACTGTTTACGGCCCTGCTGGGCTGGGAGCACGTGGGCAGCACCCCAGCACAATGAACTCGGGATATAGATGGGCCATTGTTCAGCGTAATTGGGCATTTGTTTCGTCGAAAAGCAGCGTTTTCTGTAGTGCTGGGTATATATTTGCCTGGCCGCTTCAGTTGCATTACACGATGTCTTCAAGTGAAGAGGAAACTTTGATGGTGACTAGTGGTTCAGATTTTATCTCGGAATCTGAACATAATTCAGAAATTGAAACTAGTGACAGCAATTCTAACAGGCAACCACCGTTAGCAAGGCCTGCCAAGAAGGTCGAGACTTCTTCATCGATTCAATGGATGGCTGATGACAACTTCCCCTGTCGACATGGCTTTCAAGGCACAGCAGTTTTCAAGTGCAAGAACTGGACAAGAACAGCACTCCTCTCGAAATCTTCAAGCAGTTCTTCACCCCAGAACTAGACATTGCACATTGCCAATGAGACCAACCACTATGCCGCTGAACACCTGAAAAGTCAATCGGGAGCAAGTCCAAATCACATGCAAAGCTGGTTCGACACAACACTACACGAGATGTTAATGTTCCGGTCCATGACCATCGTCATGGTACTGATGCCAAAACCCGACTTGAAGTCCTACTGGATGAGAGACTCAATACTTGATACTCTATTTTTTTCCAAATAATATGCCACGCGACAGATTTGTGGACTTGCTATCTGCATTTTGTCGATAACAGCTATGCAGATACAACCGATCGACTCTACAAGCTCTGCCCGGTGGTAAACGAACTGACCA
>NW_019091611.1:304352-356001 GCF_001949145.1 Acanthaster planci | reverse complement strand
CTACATTCCATCTAGCAAGATTACTACCGACGAATCTCTTTGGAAATTCAAAGGGAGACTGAAGTTCAAGCAGTACAACCCCAAGAAGCATGCGAGGTTTGACATCAAAGTGTATCGAGTCTGTCAGAGCATGGGGGTTGCCGCTGGATACACCTGGAACTTCAACACCAGACTGTTGGACTGGCAAGTACGAAAATCATACTTGACTTGAATGCCGATGTTCTTGGCAAAGGGTACACCATTTTCCTGGACAACTGGTTCAGCAGCCCCAATCTGTACCTGAAACTACATAAAAACCAGAAAACGAACGTCGTCGGGACGGTAAGACAAAATCGTCAAGACATGCCCAAGGACTTGTGCTCCTTGAAACTAGAGAGAGGTGATGTTCACTGCTCCAGCGACAAAGGCTTGCTCACCTTGGTCTGGCGAGACAAAAAAGATGTCTGTATGCTGTCCACGATGCACACAGCCGAGATGACCGACACCGGCAAGCGGAACCATAATGGCATCGCTGTGGAGAAACCCAAGTGTGTACTCAACTACAACAGGGGGATGAAGGGTGTAGACATTACAGACCAGTTGGCATCGTCGCACCATTCAGTCAGGAAATCAATCAAATGGAATAAAAAAGTGTTCTTATTTTTGCTTGATGATGCTCTTGTAAACTGTTATCTTGTGTATAAGGAAATTGGCGGCACTGACAGTTCTTTGTCATTTAGACAAACGTTAGTGAAAAATTTTAGAGTTGCGTGCACCAAATTTGTCAGTGTATCGATATAAAGGTAGACCATCCAGTCTTCCTGGTCCGGGTAGACTGATAGGAAGACATTTTGCTGTAGAAATTCCCCCCAACTGGAAAATGAGCTAGATCATACAAGCAGTGCGATGTTTGCGCTAGAAATGGTAAAAGAAAAGAGACTAAATTTTTGTGTGAAATTTGTCAAGTTCCACTTTGCGCTGCTCCTTGTTTCAAGGTTTATCGAACTTGAATCAATTGCTTATTTAGGCAAAGTTTCCTTTATTCTAAGACATCGTAAATGAAATAGTACATGAAATTTTAGGGCAATTCCTTCAAGGTTTATTATACTTGAATCAATTACTTGTTCATGTACAGGGACATTTTATGTCCTTTCTGGCTAAGTTTCTCACAAGAGTTGTCTCTAATTTCAAGACATTATGTAATGAAAATACTCTCCTTTTTCTTTCCCTTTTTGGCTAAGTTTTTTACTGGAAGGGTCCAGTCATTTCAGAACAAAGTTGTCAACAGAAGAAGAAAGGTGAGAAAATATGGCTGTTGTTTTTCTTGTTTCGGCTTATTTTATAATTATGGGGAAGATTATTTGAGGAAGATAATTTTCAAGGGATGATTCCAAGTTTACTTAGAAGCGGCTGTTTATATTTATCACTACATTCAGAAAGGTGATTTGAATACAACTTGCCAAAAAAAATTACAAATGTGCAAGAAAATTATGTGCGATTTTTGTGCAAAATCAAGCTACATTGCCCATCTGCAGCAAGCATAGACCATGTGAACTTAGCAGGTGCTGTACACTCTGCTGTGGCCTAACGTCCTTGGGTAGTTGGTGTTGTTGCATGGGCAAGGCAAGTGATGGGTGCCTGGTACTATGTTGAACGGGATCAAAATACCCCCGCAACAATCATGAACACACAGAGCCAGCCTGTGTGCAGTGTGTGACCCAGCAAACTTGGCAGATAAGGCCTGGTGGCCAATCTAGATGTCTGCAGTTGCCGTTAGCAAAATTGGGAAATAAATCCCAGCAAGCAGGCAAGATACGGTAAAAATATCCTGCCGTCAAGGGATTAATGCAACTAGCATTATCAAATCTCAACGGGAATTATCAAATGTTAATCCAACGTCATGTTGCGTGTTGTGGAATAGGAAAACTGTCTAAGAAATTTATGAATAATCATTTAAGACCAGCCACACAAAGGGTTCTCACCCAACTGGAATAGCTCAAATGTATAAGGTATTTATGAATGAGGAACAATGCCATTCTTAAAGTTAAGTGTCAACATCATGAGACAACTTATAACAGAAAGAAAATATTGACCATATATCACTGATGTTAACTTCTTAGATTATTTATCATGAGATGATTTGGCAAAAAAGAATTACCCCTTAAGGTGTTGCAGGTATAAAGTCATAAGTTTAGCCAAGTGACGCCATAGGTGTAGGTTGTCTTTAAACCCAAGACAGTGTATACACCATGTTCCTGTGCATTTTTTGTTTATAATGAAATTTTGTCTATATTTTATTGATTTTGCTTGAAATTTTGATATGCCTAATGTTCTGAGTACATTTTGATTATTTGCTCTTTCTAGAGAAGTGTTGGATATTGTGTTGTACCAAGGATGGTAGATGTAAAACTCTTCAAATACAACATCTTGTTCTTTTTTTTTTATTGGCATTAAAAAAAATGAGATGTCAGCATCTAGCAGTGCTCTAAACACACAGGTACTGAAGTAACATTGCACAATGTACGGTCAAAGAGTCATTCACCAATGTGTGGTTTGGGTCTACTAGAGAATAACTACCTAAATGACCTACAATTTGTATATTTCCCTAGTGTCATTATACCATTATGTCAGTGCTTGATTCTTGGTCTTGTTGAAGAATGGGCATGCGTGTCAACACTACCTTTGTTTCCCTAAAATCGATGGTAAAATCGAGGGTTAAATCCATTCCCTCCTTTCTGCAATAAAGCAAGTGCCAACACTGTCTGTCAAGAGACAACTAACAAGTGAATTTACTTTGGATGAACTGTTAGAGACAAACAGAATCGTATTTCAAGTAGCCAAGGATAGATACCGAGAGCTGAAGATCTTAAGATGGCAGTAACCTGAATCTGGCAAGTCCTGACACCCTTAGCATTAAATTATGCTATCTCTTCAGGCAACCGCCAATGACATACAAGGAGCTCTGTTTATTCATTTTTTGCCATATAAGCATGTTTCCCAAAGCTCATTTGAGTAATAGTTGTTTCAAGGGAAATCTAAACCACTTCCGAAACACATATGTTCAGATTTTAAAGGTGAGACATTGGCTGTTTTGAATTCACTTGAAAATGGCAATGAAATGCCAAATTTGAATGACACTCTAAGTTTGAGTCTATTCTGGCAGATGTCAGTCAACTGCAAAGAGGCATCAAAACCTTGGATGCAAAACTGTCTTCAGTTTTCAACAAATTTGACAATTTCTGTTCTGACAGAGAGAAGATTCATGAATTGGAAAAGGGACGTCAAGATCTAATGGCCACCATTAACATGATAATGAGCAGTGACAATCCAGGGCACAACACCTGTTCACAATCAAGGGAGTTATCTTGTTCCGCTCAACTTTGTGCTTCCAGTATGACCCCTTCAAGAACTCCAAAGTGGTCAGTGACAACAGAAAATTGATTTACTGTTCTTCCATCAGACAATGGCACTAAGGGCAACACTGCATGAAGTAACAGTTAATCGATTCCTATTATGTTATTTTGAAGCAATCATCATAAGATAACATCAGTAATCAATAAATTTAAGCTCCCACCCCATATATTTCCAGGAACAACTTGATCATTAGAGGAAAGATCAGACAGACTGGTATGGGGCACTTGCAAACAAAAGTAGGACTTGTACTGATGTGATGATTATCGGTGACTCCATGGTCAAACACCTGAAGCACCTGATTTCAGATTCCAGCAATTCCATGAGAATATGAAAGTACCGCAACACACCCTTAGTGACATGTTTTTGTATTTGCTGAGAAGCTGCATCCTTCAATCTGGTGGTCACTAGAATTGTTGCCCACAAATTGGGATTGACTCTTGGGGCTGTCACTACTGCAGGGCTTCCCAGTAAAGCAAAGTTGTTGGCAATTTTTGTGTCCATTTCCTTTTTATCGGCAATTTATTGGCTTTGTCTGTCAATTCTGGAAAACTTTCTGGCCTGAGGCCTTGTTAGCAACTAAGATTGTTAAAGTCTCCATGACCAGTATGGGGGGAGCCAGTTGCCAAATTACTGGTCAGTTTGAAACTTTGCTGAAGATCTTAGCAGGCACCCTGCCAACTGAAAAACTTGTTTTCAAAATCGTCATAGCTGTGCCTTGCCTGTCCTCACAGCTGCATCAGATTGCTTTCATTCCTGTTCAGTAAGATGACTTACATAACACTCACAACAACAATAGAAGAAAATAAAGTCTTTATTTTCAGTTGAATTTCAAAGTCAAAGAGTCTCAATGTCCAGACAAGGCACACGGCCCCCACCCATTTTTTGAAACAACATTTGCATTCCTCTCCTGATATAATATATTTGTCCAGATTGATTTACCAACCCATACTACTAGGTTTCCGAATGTGCATGCGCAGGCAGTTGGCAAAGTTCGTTAACGTCCATTTGTTGGAAATATACCAACCCTAAAGGAACGACACTCAATGTGGTAACCAATCTACAGTGTCAGGTAAACCTCCCTTAACCTCAGCTCACCCAGTGTCTTACAGAATAACAATGAACAACTGTTTTATTGGTTCAACACTTTTTACAAGACAATCCAACAGAGAAGCCTTTGACTCTTCACAAGTTTTATGACTTAATAAATGCTACAACGCTAATTTCTTTACGTACAAGATTATAAGACTATGTGTCATTATTAACTCTCGTTTATCAGGACAAGTATTAACCCACAGTGGCAATAATCCTCGCTTTGGCATCCTGTACAATCAACAATAAAAAGTCATGTGGCTGCACACACTGATCCAACTTAACCCTTTTGTACCTGTTGCCCCCGAAACCAGCCCGAAATTGGTCTCCTATTTGTTGTGCGGTATCATATTAAGGCAACCTATTATATTAATAGCGACCTCTATAGTTATATTGGAATGAAGTTTGGGACTTCCTCTTTCAGATGCAATAAAGAAAGATGACTGTTGCTATAGAAAAAAATGACGTAATGACCTTTCAAAGGTCAGAGCACCCAGCTTTTCCAAAAGTTTCGAACGTCTGACATATACGGTGAATGTACTTGCACAATGCACAGGTAGTTACAGCAATGTTTAGAGGCATTCTTGCAAATGTGGCAAAGTAAATCCAAAATGACAACAAAAACGTCACGTTTACACTGGTGCTTTTGACATGTTTGCATGCCAGCCTCCGAAAGAACGCCATTTTCTTCTTTTAGAATTCTTATACTTTCAATTCCTTTCACTTCATCTCAAATTAGCAACGTTGGCCTCCCTTTGGAATTTTATTTTCTGTGACACTTGACCTGCATTTTTTTGAAATAACTTTGTTCTTCAATTCTTGCAAATTTCCCCTGACCTACTTACTCAGAGTTTCAGTTGAAGCGAGACTTCTAGTTATGTACATGTAATTGAATTTTTTATGTGTATTTTGAAGAAACGAGAAGTTACTGTTTTAACAGACAAAAATAACACGTATTTTGAAGTCATTGATACCAGAACATAAACTGTTCGTAACCTTTTCGAATCATGGTGTCTTCTTGCAAAAGTTCCTGCAGCAGTAACATAAACCGAATATCAACACTGATGCTGGAACGAGTTTTGACAGGTATAAAGTTGTTTTATTACATGTATCTTCCTTGAAAACATGACAGGGTTTCAAGCAAATGATACGTAACAGTGCTTGGGTTTGAAAAGGAAATTAGTATGTTTGTTATGTGTGGGCCTACCTATAAAATAGTTTTCTTGAAACCACTAACGACATTGTTGGCAGACTGGGCAATATTTTATTTTCCTTATCGTTTCACAGCCATATAAGTTCAGTACAGTTTGGAACAGGGCCCAAGTACAACATATCCTTCATTGACCTAGAGCTTGGATTTCTGAAGTGCCTCATTGGTGAGGATATTTTCATCACACTTGCACACAAGACTAACATCAATGTTGTGTGCAAAAGTCCTCCAGATATCCCAAACCCAGAGGATGAGTATGTAATGTGGTAAGTACTGGACCCCCACAGATGCTATGGAAATGAGAGCCTTTATTGGCATCAATTTCTGGAAAGTCAACTAAGGGGGAATTGCAATCACAAAAAAACAATGTAGATTACTTACAGCATTGGTACAACAAGACCTGATGAGATATTGGATCCACAGGACCAACAAGCCATTGTGAAATACAAGACTAGCACTGTCAAGAGAGGCACATAGCTAAACTCCCAGTGGGTTTGCCTTGAGAAGAGATGTTGTATGGCTTCTTCACCAGTCAAAAAAAGTAAAGTGGCAACTGTGAATAACAAAAGAACTCTAGTTATAAAAGTCCATTCAATGAAATGAATTTTCTCTGTAGTGACTTTTCTTTGAAGACAAGTGCCTCATGTCTTCCACAAGGTCATCAAAGCAGGTCATTTTTGTAACATTTCCAGAACATTCTCCCCCCACCTACACGTGAATTGAGTCTACAATAGAATACCTTCAAGATTATCATACAAATGCATATTATTCCAAGGGCCTTACGCCCTTCGCTAAAATCTCTATAAACTGTAGTGTGCCCTTTATTCCACAATGCCTAGTGAGGCAACCACTATATTCTTCCTCTATTTCAGAAATAAACCAGCGTTGGAAACAAAGTGGGGAGGATGGGAGGGAGTTAATCTGGGTACATATTCTCTAGTAGACTCAACCCCAATGTAAGTGGGGGAGAGTATACAGCATTCAATCTACCCAGATTACCATACAAATGTAGAGAAGCACTGAAAACGGGAGATAGGGTTTGGCGAGTATATAGTACGAAAGATGATAGTTAGAAATGATATAGGTGGAATGAATGTGGTGAAAATCTCTGTGCGTACAAGAAAAAATTCAGTAGTGATAGTAATTGCATCAGACTCATCATTAGAAATTGTCTGATTGATGGTAACAGTTGCTGGCAAAGGGATGGGATGGCCGGTATCAATATTTCTGCGATTTTTGTGGAGAGGACTACCAGCCCAAGTAGCTCTGCAAATGCCTGGTATGGAAACACCTTTAAATTATGCCCAGGAGGAGAGGGCCCTGACATCATGAACATGAATGTGGCATCTTCACTGCTCATCTGGAGTGATAGGCCAGTTTATGTTAGCAAATTTAATAGCTGAATCCACCTGGCAACTGTGTCTCTAGAAGCTGGGCGGTGGGGACAAGTCGTGGTCACCAGCAGTTGAGAAATGGAGCCTCTGATATCTTTAGCTCTTCCAAGGTACCATTTAAGGGTTCGCACTGGGCACAAAGTCTGTCAAAGGAAAAGGCTGAGTGTAACTGGATGGAAGGAATGAAGATATCCTCTATCAGCTGACTAGTAGAGTTGCCTCGATTGGATCTACAGCCTGCCCTCTGCGCCAGGATTGAAATGTCATAGTCAGCTGTTGTAGATTTTCTGTGTCATCAGGCACCCTGATTGTCCATACGGGGCAGTGAGGATGAAAGCAGATCCCAGTCTGGATGTGTAGATGCCACAGTAGGACATGGGGTATGGTACATAGGTTGTCCAGGTTTCGCTACCGTAGAGTAGGGTGCTCAGCACACAGGCATTGTACAAGGACATCTTAGTGTGCATGGTGAGCTTGTTGTTCTCCCAGACTCTCTTGGACAGCCTAGTCATGGTGGATACTGTTGTGGATATTGCCAATGCATTTGCTGATCTCTGAGTCAAGAGACAGGTTGCTGGAGATCGTCAATCCAACATAGATGAATTCATCAACTACTTCCCGAGCGTAGTCCCCGATGGCAATGCTGGGTGCCTCGCTGACATCCTGGCCCATCAAGTTAGTTTTCTTCAGGCTGATGGTTAAGTCGTATTCTATGTAGCCAAGCTCTTTGTAGAGTATGTCCTTGGCCTCTGGCATGGAGCAAAGGGTCGAATCATAAGGACTAATTATGGTGACAAAGCCTGCTGAGGTGGAAAGTCCCACCAATCTGTTGGTTATATAATGGCCGGCAGGATGCTGTTCTTCACAGCAAATCCAACACCATGTAGTCTTGCTTCCTCTTCGGCTCTGCCCCACCAGAGAACAGTGTAGTCTTTCTCACGCAGTAAGCCTCTGTCAGCAAGCCTGGTCTCTTGAAGGGCACAGATGTCTATGTCAAGCCTGAAGAGCTCAGCATTGATGATGGCTGTCTTTCTGAAGTCGTTAATCTGATGCAAGTCACCGCATAGGCCAGGACGCAAGGTCCTGACGTTCCAGCTAGAAAGTTTCAGTTTCTTCTTTCACTTTGTTGTCTTGCCTGGTGCAGTGTTTCAGTCTGCTTGTTGGGCTTTCCTTAAGATACAATCACCTACTTGAAGTATGCAGGCAGACTGTGGCGGATCAGCACCTTACTGGTCAGGGGCTGCCCAGCTTAGTTAATTTCCCCTTCCCGCCTTGCTTGTGGGGTCCAAAGAAATGCAGAGCAGTATGCTTGGCACCTGCTTGGCTGCAGGAGCTGCCAAGATGGCGATTAATAGTCAGTCCAGCTGTCTTCGGGGCTCCACTCTGGATTTGTGTAGGGTTTACTCCTTAGCCTTTCATTCTCCTGAAGGTATCAGAAAGCAGCCGAACCACGACTCAATGATCAGATTATTTAACCCATAATTGGGGCCCTTGCAGATGCAACTACTCTGGGCCAGAGCAGACCTGGGAGCGATGATATCTAAGGGGTAATTCCACATTCCCAACAACTCTAGAACTCCCGAACTTGAGCCTTGTTGCCGGATGCAGTTTAGTGTCATACCCAGGAGAGGAATTACACAGGAAGCACGGTTTAATACTAAAAGGCAGTTAATCGAGAAATACAAAAGAGTGCATACAGGGAACAAAATAACTCTCAAAACTCCGAGAAAAGGGAAAAAACGTCGGCTTGTAATGGCACTAAAATAGCAGAAATATGGCGGTTGTATTGCTAGGCTTTGTGGGATAGAGCGTGCACTACAGTTGATCAAGATTTTAGCAAATGGCAAAATGACTCTTGGAAAATATGCATTAAAATAGTAATCTGGATAGGTTGAATGCCGTAGACTGTAAATTTCACATAACACTTTAGATACGTCATCTACAACTAATTTATAATAAACTTCATTTCCAGGACCCTTTCACGCATACATACCACCTGCACGTAAACCTGGTGCCATCATCAGGGCTTCTAGTTCTGGTCAAAAACAACTATACAAATGGCTGTGCATTCAAATGATCAATTTCCAAAAACTGAATAAAACCAAAGAGGCTATGATAAAATGAAAAAAAAGTAATGATTAAAGCATAGCAACAAACTGAGTTTTAACCACTTTGTGCCAGGGGTAATTATAAATGTTGCTTCTGCTGGGCCAGAATATTTTTCATGCTTTTCATTTTTCCAAATTTCTTAAAAATTCATATCTTCCTTTGCTGGACTCTTACACCCACACAAACAATTGTCTGGTGGCTACTCTAATCTTACAGACAACATCTATTGACGCCAGAGTATTTCAGCCAGGCCTGCCACCTTGTAAAAAGAGCCCAAATTGTGCAGTGTTAAGTAATTTTCTTTTGTTCCAGAAACTGGCACAGTGCGCTGCTGATGTCTTTTCAATAGGGCCCCGATTAGCATGCATCAGTACTGTGTGGCTCATTGCTGCAGCGATCGAGCGCTTTTTTCCCCAGTAGTAATCTGCTCGCACTGAATGCCACAAACCATGATATGCTGTTTCAAAACAAGACTGGATTATCTCCACTAGTGAAAAAATGTTGGTAATTCCCAGGTTTAATGGTTTTTGGTTACAGGGCCCAGTTCCCTTTGTCTGTTTTCAGACACCCCTGCTGTGCATATAAAGGTTACGTGTCCGAAACAGGGTTCCCCAGCAGCAAGTGGTTAAACTGAAATACATATATATTAAAATTCACCTGAAATTAAACCTAAAAACGGGGGAAATGAAGCATAACAATAAAAGCCTTGCATTAAAACCAACAGTTTAATTGTTCAACTTTTTGTGAATTGATTTTTTATTAGGATAATTTTATATACCTTGATTAAATGACTTGTTTGAAAATGCAATGCTTCCATTTTCATCCTTGATAACAATGCCAGGTGGACATGTATAAAGGCTAACACCTATCTCAGTCTGGCTGCTCGTTTCTTCCACAAGACACCTGGGGCTGAAAGAATCTGGCCTAGAAAGAAGACAAAAGACATATATTTTGAATCTTTTTCACAAACAAACAAATTTCAAGGACAATACTCATTTTAACACTTATATGTGTGTGATACCTGTTATGCCCCTCAAGTCAACTACATCTCCACTGCAAGCAACAACATCTCAACATTTTTTCTGTGCATGGGTAGTACATCATTACACTCATTTGCAAGAGTTTAGGACCACCCATACAAAATACATTAACCTGAAGACAAACAAAACTTAAACCAATCAATCACGAAAACTTTTTTTTTCCCAATGTTTGACCTTAGTATCTTGGTTAGACAGTTATTTGACTACATTTCCATGATTTGAAATGTTAACGGTCTAAATTTACAGTACTGTGCCCTCCTTTATTTCTGATTTCTTAGACTGGCTTTTTTCCCATGCTGCCTTACCGACAAAGTGCATGCCACACAAGACCTCCCTTTGTAAAAAAAATTTCATTCAAATGGGTATATAGCACTACACTGGTGTTAAATAATCATTCAATGCAATCCTTTTGTAAAGCAGGCCTAGTGACAGAAATACCAATAAAATTCAAGGTGGTCTTAAACTTTTCCAAATGACTTTACTTTGTACTACATGTGCATATATTTTGCATGAAAGACAGGTTCTCATGTTTCATTATAGCTTTCAAAAATTAAACTACTCCATGAAGAGCATAAAGAACAAGATGCTTAAAACAACTTTAATACCTTTAACAAGAACTGCAGAAAAATTTCAGTCTCTCAATCTTTCAATGTATGGAAGATTTAATAATGGCATTTAAGTGTATGCTGTTATCAAACAAGGCCTTTTAAACAGAGCAGAAAAGCACTGTGATGTCACTTGACAAATGACTTCATTATCATTACATCACAACTATGTTGTTAAACTTTAAAACTTACCATGCATAAAAACAGAAATAAAACCACAAGCTGAAGGAATCA
Source organism: Acanthaster planci (assembly GCF_001949145.1). Next base: position 344,927 of record NW_019091611.1, on the reverse strand, counting down.
TAATGTCATTGATCATGGGACACTTAGAACTCTAAATTCAAAGTTAAACAATCAGTGAGAAAATGATTTTGTCATCCAAAAGAGTCTTCCTTTTGCTCTAGTTGGAACACAATCCAAATTTAAATAGAAATCTCTTTAAGACCATGGGCCAAACCAGATGTCCATACCAACTGTGTGGTGGCAAAACAACAGGGGTGCTAGATGCATTCTAGTATTGACTTAAGTACAAATACATGTGACAGCATCTCAAAATGAGTAGCTTAGTCAATTCATTTCTTCATTTTGTACAATGCCATTAATTACATTGTAACAGCATGGGATGTTCATCCCTTCACATTTAGGCTGAATGAATAATAATTGCCATTGTTGCAGGTAATGTATGACAATGAATTACAGCAAGGGACCTTGCAAACCATCACAACATTCAGCAATGATGTAATGTGTAGATTGCTTCAGCAAGTCTTAGATTTAAAATAATGTGCCCATGTCATGGAGCTGTTTGGGGGTCTACCTTAAATTCCTCAGAGATGGATATACAAAAATCTGTCAAAATTTTGGACGTCTCATTTGGATATGGTGGAGATCATGTTGGGACTGTTGATGGGACTAGGAGCATCAAAAGAAGGGGATTGGCTTCTTCATTTGGCATCCATGAAAGACATGATTCCCTGACGCTTTCATTCATTCATTCAATTGACATTTATTCCGATAGTGCACATATGAGGCATTCAAATTGTATGCGTGTTTACAATTCATGAAGGATAAAGAAAATAATACAAACAGTAGTAACTATGATGGCATTTGCACTACCGAAGCCTAATTAAAAGCCAAGGGCTTGTACTGAAATGAATTGAAAACGGACAGACAACAAACTACAGGACTAACAAACAGACAAGAAACTGAAAGATGACAGATGGAAAACGATGGAAGTAATTTGTACAAGGCAATAATGTGAGCTACAGAACAGAAAGAGTATATACATGTTATGGAATTGAGAGGAAAACTATGCTAAATAACTAGAGAGAAGATCATTTTTGTATGACGTTTTGAAACGGCCTACAGACGATTGTGTTTTCAAGGTTGTGCTAATATCATTCCAAAGTCGTGGCCCCTGAAATCATAAAGTATTAATCAAATAGGATGTGCGGGTGTATGGAAGGTACAGGTTGCGAGACCGCGTGGGATAGTCATGAACACTGTGCACAGGGGTGAAGAAAGAAGAAAAGGCATTTGGGAGAGGATTGTTTGTGTATTTGAACATAATAATAATATCAGTGAGTGTGTCTTGAGTCGTGCAAAAAGAGGGGCTGTGTATGCCTGTGGAAGTGATTGAGTGCAAATCCGAACAGCTGTTTTCTGAATGGTTATTAGTGGGTGGAGTTTATTGTAGCTTGAGCGTGCCCAGACAATGTTACAATTGTTGAAGTAAGGAAGGATTAGAGTATTATAAATGGTGAAAAGAGTGGAAGGGGGAAGGAAAGAACACAGCTTGGATAAGACACCTGTATTCCATGAAGTGATCTTCCCAATCGAGGAAATGTGGTCATTCCAGTTCAACTGATCGTTGAGTGTAACTCCTAATAACTTTACAGAATGTACCTGGGAAATGGATGAATTATTGATGTACATGGAAGAGTAATAGTCCTTGGTCCAGACTTAGTAAAGAACATACATTTGGTTTTATCAGAGCTTAGAGAAAGTCTATTAGCTTGGCACCATGATGAGACATTTGCAGGTTCGATATTCAGAGTCTGGACAAGGGAATGCTAGCTAGTGTTTGAATAGATTATTGTAGTATCATCTGCAAATAAAAGAAATGATAACAATGTAGAAGAAGAGTGAAGGTCGTCAATATAAGTTAGGAAAAGAAGAGGCCCAAGTATTGAACCCTGGGGAACTCCACATGTAATTACTCTCCGTGAAGAAGATGCACCGGCAACAACAGTAAACTGAGACCTATTGGAAAGATAGTCATGAAACCATCCAAGAGCCTGTCCTCTCACACCATAGAATTCTAGTTTAGAGAGAAGAAGGTTGTGATCTATTGTGTCGAATGCTTTTGACAGATCAATGAAAATTCCTGCTATGAAGAGTTTATTGGATAAAGAGTTAGAAATGATATCCGTCAACTGAATGAAAGCCATGTCAGTAGAGTGTTTTGGATGAAAGCCAAACTGATGTTCAAAGAGGGTACTGAACTTAGAGAGAAAAGCAGACAATTGGTTAAAGACAAGTCGTTCCAGAATTTTTGAAAAACAGGGAAGAACAGAAATAGGTCGATAGTTATAAATATCACTAGAATCACCACTTTCAAGTATAGGTATGACTCCAGCAGCCTTCAGATTGAGGGGAACAGAACCAGTTTGAAGAGAAAGATTGAAGATGAGAGTGAGAGAACAGGATATAAATGGAACGACATATTTTACAACAGAAACATGAATGTCATCGATAGGATATGTGGGATTAAGGAAGAAACTAGCAGAGTTAGAAGTATGAAGATTACCAGGAAAATGTTTATTAGTAAGATTTATTTTGTTTGCAAGCGAAGGACCAACATTGCTAAGATAGAAATTGAAGGAATTAGCAATATCCACCGGATTGATGAAGACTTGTTGGCCATCAGTGCAACAGTTTGGGATGTTTGCTTTAACATCCTTCCCGAGAATTTTGTTAATTTATCGCCAAGTATTTTTTACATCATTTTATTCTTCAAAAATATGCGTGTGGTAGTCTTTCTAGGCGAGTCAAATGACAGAGGTCAGGCGATGGCGATAGCTTCTGTACAGACGTCCATTGGCTGTGAAGGGGTTGCGTAAGTATCGCCGGTACAGCTTATCTTTGTGGTTGCAGGGGTTGATAATAGCTTCGGTGATCCAGGGTTGTTTAGTTTTGTTTTTTTCCTGTAATTTTTTTAGAGACAAGAGGAAAATGTCGATTGCACTTTTCTGTGAAAAGAGTATGAAAAGTATCACAGGCATTGTCAGTGTGCTGGCATTCGTAAACTGCAGTCCAGTCAGTGGATTCAACATCTGTGGAGAAAGAACGCAAAGTGTTAATATTAATGTTTCTTGCAACACCGGTTCTGGGACCAGGGCCAGCAGCTTGGAAAAAAGAGGGAGTAATTTGAAATGATGGAAGATGATCAGAAATCATCATCGTTGTTGGTTAGTATGTTATCAATCAGAGTGCTGCTATGAGGGGATATACGAGTGGGTCTGTTAATCAGTGCATGGAAGCTTTAGGAACAGAAGGTATTTACAAAATCATCTGAAGGCTGGTGGGTCTTATTCTTCGAAAGATCAAGGTTATAGTCTCCCATTATGTAGCACAACTTCCCCTCCGTAGCGACAGTATTCAAACAAAAGCCAAAATACTGCTGAAAGTTAGCTAAGGGAGTTTCAGGAGCCCTGTAGACATATCCTATCATCAGATTACGGAAAAAGTGACGCTCAATTTCAATGAAGATACATATACACTCGTAATCATCAGCATGTGACATTAAGTCCTCCCGGACTCAACAGATCAAGGGGCCCTTCACAAACATGGCTGCTCCCCCTCCAACTTTCTCTGAACGTGAAGTGTGAACCAAGGTGTAATCAACCACTGAAATGTACAGAGGGGGAGATCCTCTGAACCACGTTTCAGTAATGCTGTAGATGGAAAACGGGAACTTCAGAGTGGACAAGGAATCTTGGATATCGTGGAAGTGGTTACAGAGGCTCCTGGAACTTAAAATAGAAAATAAGCCTACTTCGGGAATATGTTAAGGCATGTTCTCCATAAAATGGACCAAAATGCAACTCCGGATGTCATTTTTCAAAACTTCTGAAAGAGTGACTTTGATCATGTAAAATACAAATAAGCACCTTCAGATTTATGAAAATGATTACTTGGGGGTTATTTGGCATAATGTGTACATTTGGTTGCCTACCAGCGCAAATCAAATGGAGGTGAATTCATTTAAAGTTTATGTCAAAGTGTTTACACCAGAGGACTTGATTTCAAAACTTCTCTCAACAAGAAGGAGAATTCAGTATAGACTGATGTATTTTATAGCACCTAAGAATAACTGTTTAAAATATAAGCCATTAAAAAAGAGCACAAAATTGACGGAAAATGATGGGAAAAGTTTGGCTCTCTTCATTCTCTTACCGTTCATAATCACTCTCACTATACCAGCATTTGGCAGTGGAGGAAGGAATTACATGAACAACAATTTCTGCCTGTTTCCTCGGTACCCCGCCGAGCTTTATTGCTAAGCCCTGGTCTGTCCAAAGTTAACATGGTGCCCAGATTATACAACAATGACAAAGCCTTACTTAATGGTAACAAACACTAGAGTTACACTTAGTTTAACTGGGCTTATAATAGTCAGACCTTACTCAATTGATTAACAGCAAAATTTACTCAACTAATGGCGAAATTTACACGACTGGTAACAAAACACTTTTGTTACACTTACATCTAGTTCTTGCTGAGCTTATAATGATCAGACCTTTACATTGTCAATAATTAAACATACATGTACATAGGATCAGGAGGTGGCTAAGTATGGCATTCGGCAAGATTATGCCAACTCTCCCTGTAGAAAAGGCATCTGGCAGGATTATGCTAACAACTGGTATTAGATGACAAGAACAAACATGCATATAGTCGGTTTAACTATCACTCAATAGAAAGAAACATGCATATGGTGGTTTGACTGCACCCCAGATGATTAATATTCCCTGGTACAGATGAAGTAACAGAGCATCGCATCCCACGCTTTGCTGAAGCATTGGCAAGAAAGTGCCTCACTATCCTGTGCAGGATATATAACAGGAGCCCCCATCAACAGACATGTCCCCCACCCATCTCACCCCCCTCAAGGTACGAGGGGGTAAGCCCGAGGAAGACGTCCTCCAGGGCAGGGATTGGGCAGAGACACCCCGCTCCAACCTGGCACTCTACGCCAAACAAGTTCCCAATGCAGAAACTTGCCACCCCCCCCGGATAAATAAGCAACTAATGCACAATGTACTGTGAGGTTTTGGGCTGAAATGACTCATGGATCAGATAGGCTTGGGTTGAGAGGTATAACGCACACAGGTTGTAGTCTTAGCGGGAGGAAGGGAAGAGGAGGACACCTGGTTTGGCCTCAAAAAAGGCCAAGGCCGAGTACAGGTTAAGGAAAAATATTTGTTCCGTAGTGCAAATAGATGGAGGCCATCCCACCAATACACTGATTGTTGGCTTGGGTGGATGTTGTGTAGACGACTAATAGCATGAGCATTTGCTAGCTAGCTACATAGCCTGTGTACATATTTGTTAAGAGCATACACAGTCTTACGACCCACACCTGGGTGCAATTCCCCGAAGTAAAAGAGCCTGAGAAGAATATCGGACCAAATAATTCTAACATCTGGTAGTGTGTGTCTGGTGTTTTGAAGGCCCTCTTCTAATCTCTCCCTGATTACTCTACGTGGCATGGAGAAAATATCATTGATGCCAATATGGATAATGATGGTACCGGGTGCAGGGCCGCGCTCTAGATGGCTTCGGATGTAGGGAACAACCACTGAGATTCTAGCCCCACGAGTCCTGCTGGCCCGTGCATGGCTGGGGGCTAGACTTTCTTGGGTCTGATGTATAGATTGACTGCTTGTGATTTCCAACATCCCAAGTGTTGGATTTGGGGAACCGCTATTCTGTTAAGGGCGGCAGAGGTCGCAGCGCCTATGCAAAGGCTATGGGAGCTGAACCCTGTGGGGGGGGGATGCCTGAGCCTTTGAGGCAGGACTGTAACATGCTATTGGACTGTAAGCAGTGAGGGGGGAACCATCAAAGTGAACAAACAGTGGGCCTGGAATTGGTGGATGCACCTGCAAGTACTCCATGACAGCATTCACTAGGCACATTGTGGAGTTGCGCTGCCTACGAAAGTGCAAAAATCATTGAATCCCCTCTTTGGTCTGTTTTTGAGAAACAAAGTTTTACAACCATGACCGCCTGACTTTTGCCCACAAAGGAAACATCACTGTGACTTAAAATCCATGAGCAATCTGCAGTCTCAGTCAACCCTTTAAATAGAAAAACAGTATTTGGTAGCCATTGGCTCCTAATGGAGAAAAATCTAGGTGCCAGCACTTTTATGAAAATGTAGTAATCACTTGTGCTGAATATTCATGAACGCATGTACACACATGAAGTATAAATAACGTGTGTTTACATCATCCATCCATGCCAAAGAATCATGACCTGGCGTGGCACATGTCCACCATACAACTTGCATACAAGTACCAATGAGGTCAATCCACGAAATCAGGGTTTTTGCTGAGGATTCAGCCCCGGAAATTATGATGCCCATAGTTTCAGCGTTTCACGGACACAATGCTGCATGAATTGCGCTATTTCTGACACTCTAAATCACAGCGACCCCCTTTAATTCCTTTAATGGAGCCCATGCCATGCCGTGGTTTGTAAAATGGCCCAGGTGTCCGTATACAGTGCATCAGCAATGTATGTTTAGATCAGGAACCAACCAAAACCGTGCGCATGATCGCTACACACGTACATGTAAAGTATGGTATATATACATGTACAGTGCACTTAGTGCGACTCGATGCGACTTGCGCTGCCATTTCTACTTTTCGGGAATGAACTTTGAGTACATAATCATTGCTTTTTTTATTTTTAAGCATACTTGTAATTGTTCAAATACATTTGAATGTAGTTTTTAAGCTATCTTGAGTCGCAAATGGTGACTGGATGGTGAAAATATGATCACATTAGCAAAATTTTGGTTGCCTTTGTGACTGATTTAGGCGCTATTTAAAGTGTTGGCCTTTGTGGATGCTGTGAATTCCCCCACTCACAGAAACCCAAAGAAGGCGAGGAAGAAGGCAGCTCAAAAGAGTGCGGCCTCATCAAAGGACGCCGTGGTGACGCTGGGGATATTGTATAATTTCCCGAGTAGATCAAGTGTGATGGGCCGTCTATTGTCGGATTTGTGGGTTAATCTGTGGTATCCCTCCTTAAGCTTGCGAACAAGGAAATTGGCTGTACGGTCTGCCCAATTCTTAAGTTTATGTACATAAGCAACTGCTGCAAAATACGTACCCATCATGGAAGGGGCAAACCCTTCCACTGACAGATAGGCAATGAAAGCCGTAACGTGGTTACTTGGAGCTGGCCACGAAAATGGGAGCGTGGCTTGGCGCCTGAATTGTTGAAACTGCTCTATCTCCCTGCTGTATGCTGCCCATGTGCTCTTGGAAAATGAGGCCCCAAGCAGACGAATTGTTCCTGTGTTTAGAGACTCCATAAGGCTGGTGGGACTTCGGAGCTGCAGCTGGCTGCTCCGGGGGCTAGTTCCCTGAACCGAGGCATCTGCAGGCGAGACAGGGCATCAGTAATTTCTTTTTTGGACCCTGGAATGTGCTTAGCTTTGAACAGGACGTCGTTGTTGCTGGGACAGTGTAATACAAAGCATCTCACCAGCTTTATTATCTTTGGGCATTTGGATGACTGAGTGTTAACAATGGAAACAACAGCTGCATTGTGGGACTGAATCAGGACCCGCTTCCCTGAGAGTAAATTTCCCCAAAGCTTGACAGCTACTTCTATTGGGAAAAGCTCGAGCCACGCTGTGGACAGTTTTGCAGCTTTTATGGTCTGAGGCCATGCGCTGTTGAACCAGCGACCCTGAAAATAGCCCCCAAACCCAATGCCACTGCTAGTGTCTGTATAGAGCTGGATGTCATTATTCATTAGCCAGAACTGGTCGGGGATGATGGTCCCTGCCATTAAAGCTATGCAGGAAGACATGCCACATATGCAGGCCTTCCTGTGCCCCTACTGAGAGGTGAACAAGATGCCACGGTTTCCGTATGCCTTTGGTTAAATCTATAATTCTGCGGAGGAAAGCTTGCCCGGGCAAAACTGCACGACACAAGAATGACAGGGGCCAAATGATGGACTGGAGATTTTTCAGTGTGATTTTCTTGGAGTGTAACGCTTCGTCAAGTTTGCCAGATATTTTGCCGATCTTGTCTTGTGGCACAGAAACAGACTGGGAGACTGTGTCTAGCTCCAGCCCAAGAAAAGTTAAGTGTGTGGAGGGGGTTATAGTCTTGTCATGGGCTAGTAGCACCCCCAAGGCTGCACACACTTCCATGAAGCAGTCAAGTATGGCCTGACATGATTGATTCCCTTTAGCATTGGCCCTAACGATGAACAGGAAGTCATTGACATAGTGGCAGGTGTGTCCCGGCCCAACCCGACTACGGATTACCCATTCTCAAAGTGTAGAGAAGGTTTCAAAGTGGGCCGGGCGCAAGACGCCCCCATGGGTAGGGTTTTGTCTGCAAAACTGTTGTTCAATACCTTCAAGCCCAATAGGCAGAAGTCATCTGGATGTATTGGTAAAGGCTGAAAAGCTGATTGTATGTCTGCCTTTGCCAGCAGGGTGCTTTTCCCAGCCCCCACCACCAAATTGGCTGCCTCATCAAAGTTAGTGTAATGAACGATGCACATGTTGTTGTCAATGCCGTCATTGACTGATTCATGTTTAGGGTATAAGAGGTGATGGATTAACCGAAAAGCGCCAGGTTTCGATTTCGGAACAAGACCAATGGGGTGTCCTGTGCTATGCGTGGCCCAGTGAACCTCAGCCTAAAACCAAATGTAAATCCACTGCGCAACTTGTTAGCTGCCTCCGTGTCCGGATAAATGTCAAGTAATGGGAGCAGCACCGCTACGTTAATGGGTGAATGTGCCAGACAACACATACATTGGGCCCCTACAGAGCATGCACCGTCTCCATTTGGGGCTGAAGGGCCAGCGCAGCCTGGCTTAACGCCCACTGCCATGCTGCTTGTTCGGGGTTGATTTGCAGGAGGCTGCGTCATGCCCAGTTGCTTGGCATGAGGAACATTTGTGGGTGTACTGTGGTACTATAGGGACCCCCCTGGCCCCAGGCATTGAAGTGCATGTATGACAATCCCGGGGCTGCTACATACAATGCCCACAGCTCACCATCGATGACCGACCAAGATCTACTAGGATAAGATTGTTGGCGCAAGCTAAACTGACAGTCATACTCCAACCATCCCCGGCCCCTGAACCATGCAGCTGCCATTCTTACAGTGTGCATGTACTTTAAAAGCTCCTGTATTCTCTGAGGATGCGCACCCAAGAATACGGAAGTGAACACTAGGGAGGCATCTGTCCATGCGAGTATGGATGAGATTTGATGCCTTTTCTTAATTTCTCTCAAAGAGATTTGCCCCATTTTATCGGCCTGTGAGCATGTCAACATTGATAGTCTTGCTGGATCTGGAGCCTGAGGAGCGCCTGCCCAAACAGCGTCGAATTCCCGGCTCTGGAGGCAGCAGCTGGCGTAGCAGGTTTATCTACTCCATGTCCAACCCCAGCTGGGGGCCGAAGGTGTTGAGGGCCCGGAGATTTACACTGCCGAAGTGGCCGGTCAAGTTTCTCGCATGAATGTTTCCGATGACCGAGTCACCATCCTGGCCGCCAGAGGGCACTCTACAGCTGAGCCGGTGGAGCAGTTGTAAAAGGATGATGGTTTGGCGGTGCTTTCTTGCGCTTTTTTTTTAAGCTTGTGTTGTACATCCACTGATACGGATTTTACTCTCTCTTTTTTGCAGTCAATTTTTTTTTACACTAATGACAGAATCAAATGATGTTTGCAACTGCCGACTTTGGGACCCGATTAATTGTGAGAGATATTTTTTTATTTCGTGATTATGGTTTTAATATGTGTACATATTATCACCTTTCACCACATATAAATCTGTGTAAAATAAACGTGGGGATTATCACTCCTCAGCAAATTTTACTGGCTAGGATTTCAACAGGTTGTTCACATACGTCAAAAATGCTGACGTTCAAGACTTTAATTAATTCCAAATAAGTTGAAACATGGACTGGGTCATGATTGTTCCAGACATCAGCCATGACTTTCCTAATTACATCAGACACTGGGAATTAATTCACCGCTGTTCACTTCAGGAAAAATGAGCCCCCAAAGTTGATTATCTAATGGTCCATATTTTGAGGAGCTTGCCATAAGTCATTAAAAGTGTCACTTTCCAATCCTAATCATCAAGAGTAGAATAAGAAAACATACCTTGTGAGTACAAACACAAATACACAGTTACAAAAACAAAATCAAATGAACAAATGAAAAGTATAATACAGCTGAAAAAATAAGACTGAAATAAGATACAGTTTCGCAGATGAATTTTGACGTGTGACATGAGCTCAAATATATATAAATACTTATAAAGAAAGCCAAACTGGCATGATGGAAAACGTATTAAGGCAATAAAAACTTGGCATGAGAAATATGCATCAATGCAGGAACAACATGGATAACACAAATACAAGTCAGATATAAACCTGGCAAGGTGAGGCAAACAACACAAAATTGGCAGTACATGGTAGAGTAAGCAGGTACTCGTGGGAGAAAATGTGTAAATAATTAAATTAACCAAACTGAAGGCACTAAGAACACCGGGGAGAACACAGTCAACAAGCAAAAGAAAGTTTGAGCAAACATGCTGCCAGGAATAACCAGAAAAATGAGGGGAAGACACATCAAAGCTTGATCTTGCCAGGCAAGGTAAAACAAATCTAAAAACAAACGGCAGCAAATAATGTATTGTCAGCAAGTGCAACATAAAGGAAACAAAGTTCGCTGTGCAGATGCCAAGGTTGCTTACTGGTGACTGCAACAGACTGAGAACAGGAGATGGTGAGTAGAGAGCCTTGAGACGGCATTACATCATCAGGTTAAGACTGACGATAGAAGCGGGCCAGTGAACCACCAGTTTCCCTCCACTTACCAGCCACAAAGCGGTACTTCTTGCCGCCTTTGTAGGCAGCTGTGGCTTGGGTAGATCATTTCCTCTTTTCCTGGAGATCAGTCTTGGTTAGATCATCAATGCAATAATAGGGGTCTCTGCTGAGTGCCTGGCGTTGTTGGTGGAGAATCTTGATCTTATCTTGGTAACAATTAAGTTTGATGAAGAGGTGTTGTGGCTTGCCTTCCAGCTTTAGTCCATCATGGTGAGCTCGTTCCAGCGTCACCCCTGCCATGTTGAACTTTTCTTGAAGGATATTTTTAGCAAAGCTCAGACAATCTTCGCCCTTTTCCTAAGGGAAACCAATAACCTGTAGGTTATTTCAGCAAGAGAATCGCTCGAGTTTGTTCAGCTGTTCGGCATGGTAGGCCATGATCTTTTCAGCTGCAGCTAATCGTGTAACCAGTCCATCGAAGTGCTTCATTTTGCTTAACGATGACAGACTCAAGTATGCCTGATACCTCGCCCACTACTATGAGCAAATTTCTTGACTGCACATCGATGAACCATAGATACACTCTGTCACAGTCTATGGGAACTTTAACAAGGAGATCACTTCACACAAAATTTTTATATTTACACCATATACATCTAAATTTATTCAAAACAATAATTATGCACAACTTGAAATTGCAGGGGAAATATCTGAAAATGTCCCTCAATGCAGAACTTGGCCCATGACCATAGAACAGCAAATTCATCAATCATACTAGATTTATCTTACAATTAAATTTCCTGCCCAATTCTTATTTTACACAGTCAAATTCCGCTATACGAATTATTCAATATTTGCAATGCTCAACCATCAATTCACGTTAAAAAACTGTCAGTTTCTTGTACATCCTTTCTTCATATGAACAGTTCTAGAATCCTTATTTTGCCGGTCAATTCTCAAGGCTCAATGTTAAAACGTCTAACCACACAATCCGTCCGCACTGTGGAGGATATATATTTAGTAAATTAGCCAGAGTTACTTCAAACTGCAATTCCTTCCTTAATATGTAGACAAGTCAAATAAGTCGAACAATTTATACGTTTATAACCAAAATATCACAATACCACAAGTAGTTCACCACAAGGGTGACATTTATACAGCAAAGAATCAGTACATTTCCCACGATGTGTGACCTTTAAACAGGTGCAACAAACCAAATAAATCAATTATCTCGAACTTTCAATCCTCTTCACAAAATAAGGCCAAATACAGAGGGAATCAAAAAAATTAATCAGAATATTATACAACAATAAGAAATTATTTATGTAGGGGAGATTTGCAGTGGTGTTCGTCACAGCTACGGTAGTTCCACACCCATCATCCAGATCGCCAAGGCTAGTTGAATTGCCAGAGCAGGACGACGCTGTGGAGAGCCGCCTGTAGTTTCATCTACACAGGTTCGGGAACAGCGAGGCTTCACTCTGCCAATGGAGTTCCCGGCAGCTAAGACTCTCTCCAGGCTTCACAGATTAACTGGCTGCCTACAACATCAGGGATCCGCTGATCCATGTACATCATGTAAAGACCATGACTGCCGTTATTCCGCCGACATATGCTTGTCCGAGCCACCCCCAAGACTTCACAGAGCCTCAATCATCTGTGCCAATAGCCAAGGGACGGCACAAGCTAACCAAAATGGCTAAGTCAGCATAAACAGAACACCGTGTTCCCTCTACCGCAACATGTAGCAAATCTCACACCACACCCTGTTTAATCAATCCTTATATACATTCACACCCACATTCAGCGAGTGCCAAGGGTGCACTCATGCACGCCCCTGCATTCCAAAGCTGGGCTAGGGCTAACACAAAGGTGAACTAAGTTAATAAATACAAAACTACAATAGCCAACAGCAATCATGGTCCTGCCAGGGATACACTAAAAAAAAAAAATGGTTACTCTGATTCAGCTGTGACACACTCCCACTTTGTGGATAGTGGTTTCTCAGTGCAAATGTGACCAGCAATATCCATTCAGAAGGATTCTAGTGAAGCAAACTATCAAAGAGTCAGTAAACACAGACATCCAAACTCCCGGCAGGACCTAGGGATTCAGCCTAAAACCTGGAGCTATCAGCAAGTACTATCTTACAGCAGAGTACAAGAGCAAATATCTCAGAAAGTTAAGAGACATGAGAGGTTTAGATGGCACCAAATTGAATCACCCAGATCTGCACCTAACACGACTCTGCAAATATGAGTGTAACATCCGATCTCTGATTAATCTAAGAGAAACCAATTGGATAAACTGAGACAGGAGCTAAGCAATTGGGTCAGCTTGTCCATTAGTAGCCTGGCTAAGTGGGACACATTGTCAATAATCTTTGGAGGGCTCAAGTCAGGCTGCGACAATTTTTTTTAGCTTGCTCGATCGGGCAGGCCATGCGATAAATTTGCTTGCCCGAATTAGATCAACACTTGCCCAAGATTTCTCGGAATCCACAATTACTGTGGTTATTTAACTTAGGCCTACTGCATGCATGCAGTCTTTTATTAGGCCCCCCAACATAGTTGTGCTTCCAATTGCATGCCTTTAAAAAATAGGGTCGGTAGGTTGGAAATTTTCGGGGTTTTTTGGTCAATTTTGTTTTTTGTCCTGATTGAATGACATGAACGGGGACGACAGCTTCTAAAATCTCAAAAAGTGATGAAAACCTGTCTTAATCTATGTAACAATTTTTACAAGCGACAATTCACAAGAACTATGGGCAATTCACACAGTGTGACTCTGGCAATAATGACATCAAACTGGCCAACAATGTATCGCGTGGTAAGCATGTGTGAGGCATCCAGACCAGCAGGTGAAAATCCTTGTGCTGCACCAGGAACTTTGTTGAAAGACGCCCGCTTCAAGTACGAGCAAAACAAACTCAAATTAAACTCATGAACACAGAAAATACAGTCATAAATAAGAGACAAGTTCTGTGGAGGAACTGACAAAAAACATCTTGCAACATTGATTTTTTTGTACCTGTGGCTTTAGGGTTGCGTGCATGTATGCCCGATGTAGTGTAATGGAATGGAACGTACAGTACATGTAAAGACTAGTTCAGGTTGCTACATTTCTTTGCACGGGCGCAACGTGGCAGGAACCAGAGCAGCTTTGTTTAATGCATTGAGCTATGGGCACGTGTTTTCACCACTGCGACAGCGAAACATGAAGGAGAACTCGAGGAAATAACGGAAATTTCTTTTCTTGCAAATGTAAGTAGGAAAACATACAAAAACAAGCGTTTTAACGTAAGAAAAAGTTATTGAAAGATATTTTGTGAAGACAGAAAGACATCAGCTTTTCTGGACTTGTCCGAACGAGCACATCTACTTAGAATTTTAATTGCCAGAATGAGAATCTGATTGCCCCGGACTATCGGACAGGCGATTTGTCGCGGCCTGGATCAAGTGGTAGGTGAACGAGCATACAAGAATTTCAAGGAAGAGCACTAGCAGAAAGATCCACCAATAGAAAAATTCTATGACACAATCAAAGAGCAGAGTACAAAACTTTCACTCACTTCTTATTTATTTATTTATATCTGTTCATCCAACAGTGTATTTAGTGCCAGTTACAGGATGATAATGAGTGAAGAAGACAATGAAGAAATGTTCAGTTTCAGAGGTGGGAGGAAAACCATGGATAAATACTTCGGGACAACCAACCGACTCAGGTAGGGACTGAAAATCCAATCCACATCAGGATCAGGATTCAAACCCAGGCCTCCAAAGGTAAATATTATTGGATATTCAGACTTTGGAGTATATTTGTAATCTAACAAAGACAAAAAAATTACGATTTTTCCTTCGTCCTCATAGTAATCGTTAGCCGAAGTTCAGGACTACTCTCATTAAGAAAAACGTGTGCAAAGCCAATGGAGGAAAACTGCAGCTTTAATCTCATGTAAGTGACTCCTGATGACATCACTGCGACGTTATTTTGGCAGCCCCACACACTGTTGGACTACATATGCTCCAAATACAAAGTCATTCAGATGTACATGTATGACTGCAGCAGTCTTAGACGTTAGAAAAACGTGCACAAAACCTATGAAGAAAAACTGCAGCTTTAAAGTCATGTCACTTGATTTACGTTGATATTGGAAAAAATTTATGAAATATTATTTGATATTCGGACACGCCACTGTGACAATTTAATTTTGACAGGCCCGTGGATAGATGAACTACCTATGCTCCCAATACAAAGTCACTCAGATGTATGAATGCAACAGTCTTTAACTTTAGCAAAATGTGTACAAAACCTATGAAGAAAACTGAATATTCCAAATTTAATAATGAATCACGTGATGACGTCATCATGACAGTCATTTTCCTAAAAACCCTCTCTAACTGTTGAGCCAAGAATCTTGACCTAACATATATCAAATCAGGTTGAGAACAGTGTGGAAGTCTGGCTGTTGAAAAACGTGTACAAAACCTATGAGAAAAAATGCAGCTTTAATCTCCTGTCACGTGACCCCTGATGAAGTAATTTTGATGATTCTTTCCTGGGAGCCTTGTTCATGAGGAACTTCAAGTGCACATTGACGGAAATAAGTCATAGGCCTAAAATTTCACCGCGGCCATGGCGGTCGGTGCCCTTATATTTGGCCACGGTGCTGTGAAAAAGGCACTCTGTCCACGGCCAAAAATGGCCGTGTGCCCCTTTCATCTCGGCCATGGTGCCCCTGAAACTGTATCTTTTATTTCCAGTAAGTTGCCGATATTAAATCCGCGCAAAGAATTAGTTTTGTGGTGCGGCCGAAAGACGGACAATCATCTTCATGCTACATGCTTCACGAAATTCACTTCTCGCAAAGTCACGTCCATTCCATAACGGTCATTCTGAACAGGGCTACGTCTGCATATTGCAACGTACATAATCCAACCATAGCCGATAAATTCCCAGAAAGCAAAACACAAGAGGGCACTATGTCATGCAGAGCCGGAGGTGTGCGCACGCAGCAGCTGACGTCACTTGACAAAAGTTACAGCCTTGTACCTGAAAATTATCTGCCCATATATTTTTGTTGATGTTATGGCCTTATGTAACTAGTTTTTGCTGACTTTACATCAACATGCAACATGACATTATTTAACCACAAGAAATTAAAAAATCATTTTCCTCCATTATTTACATGTAAGTTCAACTGAAAAAGAGGTGTCCCTAGCTGCAACTTCATCATCTCATGAGGAGATTGTGGATGTGTTAGACACCACAGACATCAAACTGCTGATCCTGGATATGCAAAAGGCAAGAAAAGAAAAACCATGCAAGGCTTCAACTGTTTAGTCTTGGAAATATGAAGGGTTAGAATTTGAGAAGGATGAAACTGGCTTGGCAACCGTTGCATGGTGCAAGTACTGTTGAAAATACTATGGTGAAGATAGTGGCAAGTCATCAGTAAATCTTGGGCTAGCCCAACTGTGCAATCTTGATGCACATGTGAAGGGGACAATGAATATAAAGAAGGACACTGCCTGTGATCATGGCAACTCAGGTATCCATGCTCAAGCAGTGACGCACTGTAACTACTGGTATTCCAAAGAGGTGTCACCTATTGCAAAACATCTCCACAGTGTGGATGAAAAGACACATGACAGAGTGTGTAAGCTCTTCAGGTGGGCTTACACTGTTGCCTTTGCAGAGATGCCCTTCACTAACTTCCCAATGTTGCTTTGGGTAGACCGAGTAAATGGGGTGGATCTTGGAATGACGTATGAAAATGACATGTCTTGCAGAACATTTATCCAACATATAACTGGTTCTATGCGTGATGATCTGAAAACAGTATCCAGAAAGAGCCCTTCTATTGTTCCTCGCTGTTTGATGGTAGCACTGACAAGACCCTGTCTGAAAAGGAGATCATAAGTATCAACTACTGGAAGATCGCCTTCCAAAAATCAAACTTTAAGGGTAAGCAGTATTTTCCACAAGTATGTAAACAGATAGACTTTGGTCAGTATTTTTTCTAATTTGAGTATTTAACCTGGCCTGAGATTTACCAGTCAGAGGGCAAAAAGGAACAACTTTTTAAATGAAAGTTCATTTTTTCTCCCCTTAAAATAAGCTTATCTAATAAGTTTTGGAGGGGGAGACAATTTCAATGACATGAAGGTCTAATTTCCTCATAACTACAAAACATACCTTCGAAAAATAATGCTGCTTTTATCATTTGGAGTTAGTTGGTTCAAAATATAATTTGGGCCTATGGCATTTTGGCAGTTTAATATTTCCAAGTTTCTCATGTCAAATTCTATCCCAGTATCACAGAACCTGAAAGCTCAAATGCAGCTGATATAATGCAATGCTATAGCTGCAAAATGCCAGGAAATGGATCTGAATCTACAGACTTGTTGCAATGCCTCAGCTGCAGATAGAGCATCTGTAAACTTTGGCAAAACCAATTGGTGTCTTAACCACTACCTGCCGGGGACACCGAAATCGAAGCCGTAACAAAAGACCATACTCCGAACAAAAGACCAGGCTGCTGGGCATTGCCGGCATTTTTCACTCTCAAAAGTGGTGATAATCCGGCGTTGTTTTGAAACCGTATACCGGGGTTTGGGGCATTGAGAGCGAGCGGATTACCACCGGGGACAAAGCGCTCCACCACCGCAGCGATGAGCCACACAGTACTAGCCCCTATTGAAAAGAGGTCAGCAGTGCACCGAGCCAGGTTCGTGAATAAAAAGCCAGTTATACAACACCGCACAATCTGGGCTCTGTTTACAAGGCTGCTGACGTGGCTGAAATACTTGGGCGTCAATAAAGGCCACCTGTCAACTTAGAGTAGTGCCTAAAGATTACTTGGTGCGGCTATAAACGACCGTTACATGAAATGATTAATTTTTGAAGGATTTTGAAAACGGAAAAAATGATAGTCATGCCGGCCCAGCATCATCAACATTGAAAACTGCCCCGGCATGAAGTGGTTAACACTGATGCAGAGAGAGTTGGATATGCCATGGATGATCAAAATGCATTGCTCACAGGCTTGAGGTGGCCCTGAAAGATGCCTTTAAAGATTCGTACTATGAGAGAGAGGCAAGTTCAGTGATAAGTACTACAATTACTACATGTAGCTAAGCTATGAAATTGAACTTGGAAGAATTTTCCAAATGTCATTTGAAAACATTTGAAACGTCCTTTCTACTGCAGATTGACAAATTCTTGATTGAACTGTACTACACGTACAAAAGATCTGGCAAGAAGTTTAGGAATCTTCAATGGGCTTGGGAGGCGATTGGAGAAATGGTTCTGAAGCCTGTGCATCACCAAGGGACAAGGTAGATTGACCATTGTAGAAAAGCACTGAATGTTCTAAGTAGGGATTACTCAGCACTTGTCACACAGTTTCAGGAAATGGGGTCAAAGTTGAGAAAAGACATCCTTCATGGTGATCGTGCCAAGGCACGTCACTACGCAGCAAAGATGACATCTCTTCACTTTATCTTATACATGGCCCACTACCAGGACTTACATGTAGCAGAAGATTTGGCAGACTTGTCACTTGCCACGCAGAATGAGAACTTGCCCTTGTCATCTGTGCGGTCCACAATAGACGTTGCAAGTGCAAGTATACAGGCAATGAAAGAGTCACCATCTTCATAAAGTGCTTTAAGAGACTGAGGAGAGTTGTAAAGATGGAGAGTCTGTGGCTGTCACCTTCAACGGACATGGGATCTCTAAAGACAAGAAGCAGGTTGATTCTTTTTAGAAGAAGTCAACTGAAATAGTGGATAAAGTAATCAACAACATGGCAACAAGATTTGAAGGGTTCACCACTGATGATGTCCTTCAGGCAGCTGACATCCTGGATCCCTCTAGCTTCCCTAGTGATAAGGAAGCTCTATCCATCTATGGGGTCCAGCAGATTCGATGCTTGGTTAACCATTTCAGCAGCTTTCTGACTGCCAAAGGTTGTGACTTGGGCCAAGCTCAAGTATGAAATCAACAGATTTCACATATCAAACAAATTCTATCCCATGTGGCAGAAGATACTGACACAGAAATCTGAGAAGTTCCCTAATGTGCTTCACCTTGTGCAAATTCTCCTGGTATGCCCAGTGGCCACTGATACAGTTGAAAAGCAGTTCTCCTACATCAAGAGGTTCCTTGGGGACTGGAGACATGGTTTGTCTTGTTAGACACTTGATGCATATCTTCAGGGGGACCAGAGCTGCATCTTTATGATGTCTAACCAGCTGTAATGAGATGGATGTCATCATCTGTATGCCCAAGAAGGCCATTTACCAAACCATACAATTCTCAGAAGAAAACTGCAACAGTCAATGTCCAAGACTCCGTGTCTGAGACAGACTCATAAGTAAAGCATGTGAGACGGATAGGATTTACCAAAAGAGGAGGCAATTTTATTTCTTTTGCATTTTTAAACTTGTTTACAGCTTTGCTTTTTTATTCTTCAGTAAGAGGAGATTCCCCCCTACAGATCTGTTCTTGTCACTTCACAGGAGTTTTAAGTTTTTCTTTATTTGAATGCCCCAAAACAGTGTTTGGCCTTGGTGCCTTTTCTTTATCAAAAAAATGGCCTCGTTGCCCATGCTTTTGGCCCCGGTGCCCCTTAAAATGTCCACTTACCTGAGGCCAAAATGGCAGTGCCCTAAAATCATTGAAATTTGAGGCCTGAAGTCAGATTGACCAGAGTGCCGAAGACAGGCTGTTGAAAAACATGTACAAAACCTATGGGGGAATATTAAATGTCAAAAAATCAATTTAAAAATAGGTGATGACACTTTCGTAGCAATCGAACATAACAAAGGTTTCAATATAGTGGCTTGAAAATGTGTACAAAATCAATGGGCTGAAAACACCTATGGAAAGAAGCTGCTCCTTTAAGATGTCACGTGATTTGCATTTAAACTGAAAGAAAATTTTGAAATATTTGATATTCGGACTCTTGAGTATATTTATAATCAAACGAAGGTGAAAAGTATACAATTTTTCTTTCATTCTCATAGTAATCCTGAGCCCTATGGGAAAAAAATGCAACTTTAATCTCATGTCATGTGACCCCTGATGATGTTATTTTGACGATTTTTCTTTGGGAGCCTCTCTTAATGAGGGACGTCAAGTGTGCATTGCAGGAAATAATTCAGATTGACCAAAGTGCCGAGGACAGGCTGAAGAAAAACGTGTACAAAACCTATGGGGAAAGATTAAATATCCAAAAATCAATTTAAAAATAGGTGATGACGTCATCATGACATCATAAATTTAGCAAAATTCTTTCATCACGTTCTTTGTTGTCTGAAACTTTGAAGTCGATCAAACCTCTCAAACTAATCCAAATGCTGGCTTGAAAACGTGTACAAAGTCAATGGGCTGAAAGATCAATGGTAAATCACATGACGTCATCATGACGTCATTTATTTCCAATAATTTTTGTGTCAGCATCTTTGTTGGCTGTCACTTTGATAACGATCAAACATCGCAAAGGTTTCAAAATTGTGCCCTGGAAACGTGTACAAAGTCAATGGGCATTAAACTCGTTTGCAGAAACACTGCTCCTCTAAGTTGAAGTCACGTGATTTCAACAACTGAACAATTTTTATGAAATATTACTTCATATTCAGACTCTTAGGCATGTTTCAAATCAAATAACAGAGCGTAAAGTATCCAATTTCTCTCTCGTTCTTATAGTAATCTTAATCCAAAGTTAAAGACTACTCATTCACATGTGTTAAATAAAAAAAACGTGTACAAAACCTATGGGGAAAAATTAAATATTCAAAAATGAATATAAAATAAGGTGATGACGTCATTATGATGTCATCCCTTTGCAATAAATCTTGCATCAGGGTCTTTGTTGGCTATCACTTTGACAACGATCAAATATCGCAAATTTACCAAAATTGTGCCTCGAAAACGTATAAAAAGTCAATAGGTTGAAATGAACATTAAAAAATCAATTAATGACATCTTCACCACATCATCCTTTTAGTACCATCTATGCATAAGGGTCCTTCACTGGGGCAAGTTTGATGAAGATCCAAAGTTGTTAAGGGGCTAAAGTAGTGGGCAGAACAAACGTGCACAAAACAAATGGGCTTTTGAGCAGAAGAAAAAGATTAGGAAACTAGAGGTGGTGTTTGTGAACAAACACAGGTTGTTTCGGAGTTTGCTGTTTTAGTCAAATCGTATTATAAATGAATGTTTACAAAATAGACTTGATATGATAATATTACAGTTTCATGGAAACTCATGAACTGGCTATATATCTTTGTAGAACGTCAATTTGAAAGAAAAACCAAAATCATAATAAATTCATCAATGTCGTCATGCATCCTTTAGTCCATCCTTTATGCAACTATAATGAAAAAAAAGGCAATATCTTTAAAGGTTCCACATTCCATTCAGATCAGACGTGCATGTAATGGATAACTTTGAATGGCACGTGACCTGTCACATGATGTCATCATCATCACATGAGATCAATATTGCTGTAAAATACTTTGTTTTCCAGTTACATGCAAAGTTACAGCACGATTGGATGTGTACTTCAGGAGATAAAGAACTTTAAAAATGGTACCTATAGTGTCACGTGACATGTCGCGAGATATCATTACCATCACATCAGGTCAACAGTCCTCTAAAACACTTTGTCCTGAAGTTATATGCAAGGTTTCAACCCTATTGCATTGTATTTCAAGAGAAACAGGCCATTAAAGAGTGCACCTTAAAAGTCACGTGACTTGTCATGTGATATTATCATCATCACATGAGGTCACTTTTCCTCTAGAACACTTCACTTTAAAGTTATATACAAAGTTTCAACACAATCAGACATGTATTTTAGAACTTAGTACTTTAAGATTGCACCTTTAATGTCATGTGACATGTGACATAATATGTCGGTACAACATTGCACTAGTTCTGAGACTCCTGTTTGCTTCATGATCTTCCCTCAGTGTAAGTTCCATGCATATATAATATTGCTAAGCTGAAAAAATAAACCTTAAAATCTGTGTGCAAAGTCTACGGAGGACAAAACGTGTGCAAAGTCTAAGGGCAAATATTAATTATTCCAAACTCAATAACAAATAAACCAATGACGTCATCATTGATATCAAAATACCTAAATCATGTGTTAGCTTGGGTCAATCCTTGATGCAACTGAAATAAAGATTGGACTTCATTTAGTGACTAATATCATTCCTTGACCTGTGTGCAAAGTCGATGGACGTACTTTTGTTTGCAGAAACACTGCTCCTTTATGTTCATGTCACGTGATTTGCGCTTAAACTGAACAATTCTTTATGAAATATTACTTCACATTTGGACTCTTAGGCACATTTCAAATCAAATAACAGACTGGAAAGTACCCAATTTCTCTTTCGTTCTTATAGTAATCTTGAGCCGAAGTACAGGACTACCCGTTGACTTGTGTTAATTAGAAAAACGTGTACAAAACATATGGGGAAAAATAAAATATTCAAAAATCAATATAAAATAAGGTGATGATGTGATCATGATGTCATCCCATTGCAATAAATCTTGTATCAGGGTCTTTGTCGCCTATCACTTTGGGAATGATCAGACATTGCAAAGTTACCAAAATTGTGGCTCCAAAACGTTTACAAAGTCAACGGGCTAAAAACACGTATGAAGGAAAACTGCTCCTTTAATTTCATGTCACGTGATTTTTGTCTAAACTGGAAAAAAATTCTAAAAGATTATTTGATAATCTGACTCTTGGGTATATTTACAATCCAACGGAAGGGAATATTTTGCCTAATTTCTTTTTTGTTCTGTTAGTAATTCTCAGTCGAAGTTGAGGACTACTCACAAATTATGCTGGACAATTGTGTGTACAAACCCTATGGCAAAAAATCGAAGCTCAGGTACAGTCTTAACGTTGTTGTGCTACAATGCCACCTGTGGTTCAATATAGGACAGTTTGTTGAAAATTGAAACCCCCGGCAGGTATAACCGTAATTCTGCAGTAGCGTCCTCATAGCCTGGTATAGGACAGTCAAAAAACTACATGAATCTGTGTACAAAGTCTATGGGAAAATTTAATTATTCAAAAATCAATAATAAATAAACTAATTAAGTTATCACTGTGAATTTCTTCCAGGATCGTCATTGGATGATTGTCCAACTACCTGCCGAGTTTGAAGTCTGTTTGATTTTCCTAACTGCCAAAGTGCTGTGCCAGAAAAAATTGACTGAATAAGGAGAAAAAAAACTAGAGCTTATCTTTCTGTTTGCCAACAGAACAGAGGGCTTTTTTGCATTCTTTTGTACATTTCAACAACTACGGCATCATGACATCAAGTCATTTTTGGTATACAACACCTCTCTTTCAAGATACCTGCAAAGTTTCAACCTGATAGAACATGTACTTCAGGAGATATAGGGCCTTAAAGAGTGCACCTTTAATGTCACATGACTTGTCTCCTGATGACATCATGATCACATGATGTTAATATTCCTCTACAGCACTCCCTTTTCAAGGTATCTGCAAGATTTGAACCTGATTGAACATGTACTTTGGGAGATAAAGGGCCTTAAAGAATTCACATTTAATGTCACATGACTTGTCTCCTGATGATGTTATCATCACACAAGGTCAACATTCCTCTAAAGCACTCCTTTTTCAAAATATCTGCAAGATTTGAATCCGATCGGACATGCACTTTGGGAGATATAGGGCCTTAACCACTTCATGCCGGGGCATTTTTCAATGTTGATGATGCTGGGCCGGCATGACTGTCTTTTTTTCCTTTTCAAAGTCCTTCAAAAATTCATCATTTCATTTAACGGTCGTTTATAGCCCCATGAAGTAACCTTCAGGCACTACTCTAGGTGATAGGTGACCTTCATTGACGCCCGAGTATTTCAGCCAGGCCTGCAGCCTTGTAAACAGAGCCCTGATTGTGTGGTGTTATATAACTGTCTTTTGTTCAAGAACCTGGCTCAGTGCACTGCTGACCTCTTTTCAATAGGGGCCAGATTTGCGTGCAGCGGTGCTGTGTGGCTCATCGCTGCGGTGGTGGAGCGCTTTGTCCCCGGTGGCAATCCGCTCGCTCTCAATGCCCCAAAACCTGGTATAGGGTTTCAAAACAAGGCTGGATTATCACCACTTTTGAGAGTGAAAAATGCCAGTAATGCCCAGCAGCCTGCTCTTTTGTTTGGAGTACGGTCTTTTGTTACAGGGCCCTGTTTCCTTTATCCGAGTGCGGAAACCCCAGCCACCCATATAAACCATACGTCTCTGATCCCGGAGTCCCTGGCAGGAAGTGGTTAAAGAGTGCACATTTAAGGTCACATGACTTGTCTGCTGATGACATCATCATCACACAAGGCCAATATTCCTTTAAAGCACTCCCTTTTCAAGAATTCTGCAAGATTTGAACCCGATCGGACATCTCCTTTGGGAGATATAGGGCCTTAAAAAGTGCAACTTTAATGTCATGTGACTTGTCTCCTGATGACGTAATCAGCACAGCAGGTCAACATTCGTCTGTAACACTTTCCTTTATAGTATCTGCAAAATTTCAACAAGATAGGACATGTCCTTTAGCAGACTTTGAAGGCTTTGAAGTTAATGCCAAGTCAAAAAACGTGTACAAAACCTATGGGGAAAATAAAATATTCAAAATTCAGTATAAAATAAGCTGATGACATCATCATCAAGACATTCATTTTTAAAAAATCTTGCATCAAGGTCTTTGTTCGCTATCACTTTGTCAATAATCCAATATTGCAAAGTTACCAAAATTGTGGCTTGAAAACGTGTACAAAGTCAATGGGCCATAAACTCGTTTAGAGAAACACTGTCATGTCACGTGATTTGCTCTTAAACTGAACAATTTTTACGAAATATTACTTCATATTCAGACTCTTAGCCATATTTCAAATCAAATAACAAAGCGCAAAGTACCCGATTTCTCTTTCATTCTTATAGTAATCTTGTGCCGAATTGAAGGACTACTCATTCATTAGTTTTAAGTAGAAAAACGTGTACAAAACCTATGGGGGAAAAAATTAAAAAATCAATATAAAATAATGCGATGACGTTATCACAACATAATAAATTAGGCTTTTATTTTGCATCAGGGTCTTTGTCGGCTGTAACTTTGATGATGAATAAAGATCTCCAAGTAACCAAAATTGTGCCTTGAAATCGTGTACAAAGTCAATGGGCTAAACTAAATATGTAAATATCAATAATAACAAACTTGGTGACGTCATCACGACTTAATTATTATAGTATTATCTTTGCCTTAAGGTCTGTGTTTGGTATAACTTTGATGAGGATCAAAGATAGTCAAGTTACCAAAACGAACACTTGATGACGTCATTATGACATCATGTTTCTAGGACCATCTGTGCATAAAGGTTTTTAATTAGTGCAAGTTTCATGATGATCCAAAGTTGAAAAAGCACCAAAGTTGCGGGTAGAAAAAAATGTGTACAAAACAAACAGGCATTTGAGCGGAAGAAGAAAGAGGAACAAGAAGAAACGAGAGCTTTTCCGTCTGTCTGACAAAAGAACAGAGGCCTTTTTCGCATTCTATTGCACATTTCAACAACTCAGGCATCATCACATCAAGTCCTTTTTCGTATATAACACTTCTCTTTCAAATTATTTGCAAAGTTTCAACCAGAGAGAGCATGTATTTCAGGAGATTCAAGGCCTGAAAGAGTGTACCTTTAATGTCACATGACTTATCTCCTGATGATGTCATCATCACATAAGGTCAATCGTCCTCTAAAGAACTCCCATTTAAGATATCTGCAAGAGTAGAACCAGATCGGACATGTGCTTCACGAGATATAGGGTGGGTGGGTGGGTCGTTTGGTGGGCTGGTTGGTTTACAAGGTGTCCCTGGGCTATTACACAACAGCTCAAATGTTAATAAAATAAAAACATTATTGTTTTATAGAGCTATATGTAAAATAAGCTACCAAAATTTCTTGATATAGTTTGTGTCCAATAACTTGTGAAAACTCACAAAGGCATTTAACGTGTATAAAATAGATGACGTAGGAATGTTTTTCATGAATAAACAAAACATCGATATGATTGCCCATTGAGCTATTAAACAAGAGTAATCTCTATACATTTTGTTGAAGAAGCGTTCTGACAGCAAAATTCAAGTTAGTGCATACCTTTATCTGCCTTCTCAATTATGAAGCAGAATTCTGACGGCAAAGTTTAGTGCGTACAGTGATCCGCTCTCCCAATAAGGAGGAAGAATTCCGACAACCAAGTTTAGTGCATACTATGATCCGCCCTCCCAATAAGGAGGCAGAATTCCAACAGTGAAGTTTAGTGCATACTATGATCCGCCCTCCCAATAAGGAGGCAGAATTCCAACAGTGAAGTTTAGTGCATACTTTCATCTGCCCTCCCAATAATGGGGCAGAATTCCGACAATGAAGTTACTGTACTTTGATCCTTCATTCACGCACACAATGTACTTGGCAATGTCAGCGCCACCTACATCTGGGAGAAAATTTAGTCCAACTTAAACTTCATCATCATGGTCAATCCTATCTTTTAGTGTGTTAAGATGACTACCTTATTACTGTTTTTCCTGGCGAGATAATTCTCAGCAAATTTCCTACAGACCGTCTATTGAAGCATATTGACTTCAAATTTGGTATGGGCACCAGGTCTCCCAAGATGTGAATATTACTGCCATAATAATGACTAATTTCATGATTTGTTTTTTTCATTTTTCTTTTAGATATAAAGTAAGTACCTTTGCAGGTAGGAATGTATTATAGATGAAAGTAATGATGACATTATAATGAACCGTTCTGTGTCACATGACATACAGTGTAATCTTAAAGGTGTACTCTTTACAGGCCAATATCTAAAGAACTACACATCAAATCAGACTGAAAGCATCCGTATTTTAGACAGAAATGTATTGCTGGTAAAATGGTTCCAACAAAACAAATGTTGATGTAAGCTTTATGTAACATGACATAATCCTGGGCAATCAAGCAGTACAATAAGGAAAGTTTTTAATATTTTCTTATTGGAATTTTTGCCAGTACTGAAACACGTTTCTTACTTAAAGCTAAAAAATGACTTCAATCAACAGGAACGAATGGTTGTGCCCCCTCCCACTCTCCTTTATCACGCCCCTGCCCCATGAATGCATTTTTGTGCAAGTATTAAAAAAGACAGGAAAACATTCTTAACAGTAATTGAACACTCGCACCCATCACAGTAGTTTTTGCCCACCTTTATTAAGGCAATGTAGTATTCGTTGCCATTCATTTTGTATCAAAGGCGCTCCGTTATGCATGAGGTCCTTTTTATAATCTTGTAGCACAAGGCCTTCCATAGACAAGGTCATGAAATTGTCAAATAAAGCATACTTTCCAAAACACCATGTTCATGTACAGTTGTACCACTGCAGACAGTTGCATTAAACTTTCAAGATACACTCTTGAATTATTACAGGCTTTCTGTCAAGTTTGAAATTAAGCTTTGTGATTTCTTTCAAGAGAAAAAGAAATGCAATTGTGCCAAAATGGAATAATATCCATTGAAAAATTGAAACAAAAACTAAAATACAAGCAAATCTGTAGTTATTACATGACTGGCTTCTATGTTAGTACATAATTACTTGGTTTTAGGTTATTGGCCAATTAATGTTACATTATAGGAGCAGTGTTACATTACAAAGGCGCTCCACCACCGCAGGGATGAGTCACACAGTACCGCTGCACGCTTATCTGGCCCCTATTGAAAAGAGGTCAGCAGTGCACTGAGCCAGGTTCGTGAACAAAAGACAGTTATACAACATAGCACAATCTGGGCTCTGTTTACAAGGCTACTGGCGTAACTGAAATACTCGGGCGTCAATGAAGGCCACCTGTCAACTTACAGTAGTGCCTAAAGATTATTTGGTGCGGCTATAAACAACCGTTAAATGAAATGATAAATTTTTGAAGGATTTTGAAAACGGAAAAAATGATAGTCATGCCGGCCCAGCATCATCAACATTAAAAAATACCCCGGCACGAAGTGGTTAAAAATCAACTGTGTATGAAGTTTGAAGAGCACTTTAATTTTGGGACACTTACGATAGCTTTTCTCCATTTAGGTAGCACGAGTAAGGACTACAGTTGAATGCAGCAGGCAAAAGGACACTTGCAGTAGCAAACAGTATCTGTGAAACAATTGAATCATAAATAATTATGTAAATACTTGTACCTAAAACTGAGCTATTGTTAGAGAGTGAAGCATACTGTTTACATAAAGATGTCATTTCAAAATTAGTCTTTTAATCTTTTATAATTTGTATCGAAAAAGGGAAACTGTACAAAGTCACAAGAAAATTTGAATTGAAATAATATTTGTTTCCCAGAAAGAAAACAGTGGTGAACATCTTAGCATCACGAAAATCTATGAAAAACTGCATACATGCAATTCGTTTATTTGTTTTCATGCACTTAATGGTTCTCCTCCAACATACAACATTGATTTGCTAGCTTATTAGTGACCCTCCAGGCATTTGAGAAAATTTAATGCTTCCCTCCTTACTGTCCCAAAACACATAATTCTTGGGGGAATAGATCCTGTTTTCATGCAGGCCCACATCTATGGAACAAATTCCCCTCAGATAAACACACCATCTCCTCCATCACTGACTTCAAGGCTTCTCTTAAAACCCACTTGTTCTATTAACCCACTTGTTCAAAGGACTGTTATATTATTTCTTGTTAATTTTATTTTATTTATATTTGTACTGCACCATGAGCATCATTTTTGGCAGACACTGCTGCATTATAAATCTTCCAAATATAGTAATTATTATTTCTTGTATTTTTTCAACGTGTTACAAAAACAAAAAAACAAATTTTCACCCTTACCCCAAGATTGTGTGGAAATTGTATTTGATTAGAAAACTTCAGCAGTGTCTCTGAGGCTTTAAATTTTTGCAGGGTGGCAATCTTACAAAAATGTTGTTCTGTATCTGAGGAGCATTACTAGTGGCCACCATGATAATTGACACAATGGAGGTTGAACAGCATGCCCTCTGCAGTCCAGCTACGCCAAAAAGCTGAAGGTACATGTAGGCCTGGAACTGTCTATGTACACATACATTAGGCTATCTACATGTACTTCTTGAAATGGAACACTAACATGGCCAAAACATTGGGAAGTGGGAAAAGGTTGCTACATGCATATGTTAGAATTAGTTGATCCATGCCTGTTGAACGCCATCACGTAGAGTTGAAATTTTCAAAAGCATTTACATGCAAGTTCTCTGTTTTAATTTTTTAAAATTATTAGAAGTTTGTTTTTTAATGCCTCCTCACCAAAATTGCTAGTATAGGATGGTTCTAGCAGAAAAGGGATTTTTAACTTCACTATTTTTTACGCCTAAAGAAGTTTTGACCTGATCTGGAACTGGATTAACCAATAAGGAATTGCAGTGGCCAATGTTATGGAAGTTTAGACAAGTTATTGGACTACTTGTTTGCACTAGTCGGGTTCAACAGAGCCAGAAAGTAAAAGCTCACGCAAACAGCTTCCAAAACCCTTGACCAGTCTGCCTATAGGGATTTTACATGGGGCCATCCCTATGACGTTTAATAATTTTTGGAAGAGTGATTCTTAAGTTAAACAACCCCATAGAACACTTGTGTTGGAATTTCACCTTTGTGTTCCTCAAGTAATATTTAGGAAAAGTCATGTGGAGAGGGTAAGAAACAGATTTCATTAAAGACCTTTCACTCCCGGCAATATCGTTCCTAGGTGTTCTTGTTCATACACATTTGTTTTCACTTCCCATGCTCATGTGAAAAAGAGATTTTAGAACGTTACACAGATTTACCCACAGGCAGTCGATGGGTTCCAGATTCAAAGCTGATATAATGCAGTTCATGTCAGCACAGGTTAAAAAAATTAGAATCTTTGGTAAAAGGAGATTACTGCTTGAAGTTTGTTTCCTTATTATTTAAAAAAAAATTGTTCCTTATTAATTAAAAAAATCTATCAAATATCTTGAGCTGTTTTTATTTTACCATTAACTGACAGACTACCATAAAGTTTCCTATTTTCAATATGGTATACAAACAGCATACTCCTTTAACCCTAAAAGAGCCGGGGGGGACGGAATCCACCCAACCCGAGGGGGGGAGAGGGAATCCACTCAACCCCCAACATATTTTCCAATATCGCAACAGTGCTTTTTTTTTAGGAGTTCAGCGTTTGGGAGTTTTTAGAGTAACTCTTTGCAGTCATTTCACACCAAGTTCGGACATACTGTTCCTGCACAGAGTCCATTTTTCCAAGACGGGTCAGCCAAAAATGTATACTTCTTTCACTGCAGTGCTAAATGCATGGGGACCAGCAAGCATGCAGCCTTGAACTTGATAAGACCTCAAAGGTAGCGTATGCCATTGGTGAAATCTTTCAAATCGGACTACTGTATAATCCTGAAAATATCTTATTTCAAAGAAAGTACATAACAGCCTTAATCAGTCTGTAAAATATTTTCACCCACAATGCAGTAGTTTTTGAGAAAACAGAACTTTTGTTCTCTTGTTCACGATGTTCAGTTGACCATTGTATAAGAGTTCATTTCACTTCATACATCACATTCTTTAACAGGCAGCAATTTTCTTGCTTGTAGTCCGTAATGTGCCCTCTAGGCCCATGATGCATAGCAGCACCACCACCATGTTCATCCTTCTTTTTTGGAGCGTGAGCGTGGTGACTGGGTAGGTATTTATTAGCAGACTCTTCCCACACTGCTGTGGGGGAGGATTCCACAGCACTCAACCTACCCAAACAGTCACTAAATATGCAGAGTGGTGCCGTACCCTGGAGGGTAGGCGAGGACACACTGAAAGTGTGTGTGCCTGTGTGGAATGATGAGGGTCAACAGTAGAAGGAGGAGACCATTAGATGCGGTGTAGAGCTGGAGGTAGCTCACAAAGTATGGGTCCTCGTATTCTCGGTGAAGAGGTGAGTATAGACACGCCAGGAAAGAACTCATTGTGAAACTTTATTAAGTTTGCAAGAGGTAAAGGTCCATACAGTTTCTAGCATTTGTCATGCGGGTAACTTCCGAAGGACACTGCAAAAAGGATGTTGGCAAAGTACACCACCCTAGCAACATGCATTACAATAGGGTGGCTGAGATTGAAGTCTGTGAAGGTTAGCCATTCAGGATAGGTGAACCAAATGGCCGAGGAAACCTGACTAGCCAGAGGTGAAGTGTATCAGGGTAATGGCAGGAGGAGAATCATAGAACCTCTCAGGTTTGAGTCCTGAACAGAAATCATACGAGGATTACGAACCGAACAGCAAGGCTTGTAATTAGGAGAACAAGAGTACTCTATGACATTAAAGAGAAAGTTGTCTTGTCAGAGAGGTGAGGATGACTATTGTTTGAGCAGTAGTCCATGGTATGGATGAGGAGAACGCTGTGGTGTTACTGCCTAAAAGGAGCCATGTGTAACAGATACCTTTGCCAGACCACAGTCCAGGAAAGAAGTAATTATTGGAAGTAGAAAGGCCAGCCTCACGAATATGTGAGGTGATGAGGCCTCTTCAAAGGATTCCAAGAAGGACCTTGGAAGGGCCGGGGGACATGCCAAGGGTCACTGAGTGAATATGCCAGTAAGAGAGTGCCCGTTGTCAGTGTTGTCTGGAGGAAACACAGTGGGTAGCTGTGACTGCAGGCAGTAGCTACATGCTATTGCTGACTGCAGTTCCCAGTTACAAAGGAGTGAAGAATCAGCTACAGCATTCATCTGTGTCTTAATTAGGAGCACACTCTGTTCATTACACCAAGAGTAGAGAACTGATTACTATTGTAGTTGATGTATGCCAGAAGCCTGGATAAATGCGACACCAGGTTGAAAAGCCTCAATGACATAAAAGAAGATATCTATCCTGTCCAAATTGTCAGGACCAGGGATAACAGGGAGAGGTACATGGATGAGCAACTCTACCCTGCTGTAAAGAAAATGGGGTCATGTGACCTACATAAAGACATGGAGGAAGGACACACAAGGAGTTTGAACTGCCCGGGCTATAACATCTGGCCGATTACCACTTTCTGCCATGCCAGGTATGTCCATAGCCAGAGCGCAGCTCACGCCTGCTATCCACCACCTGTTTCGCAACCATAAGCTCCCTTTGTACCCCATGATCGTCGCCGCAATTTTTCGTTGGTAATCTGCATCCCTAAAACGTTGTGTACTGCAGTATAGGAAGTTGAATATTCATGCCATCATTGGTGCTTGATATGAACCGCCAACAACATCAAATGTAGTGTTTGCGCAGTTGCTTTTATTAGGCTGTATACTCGAAGTGTTCATGTGCAGTTGTTGCCCTTATCGAACGCTTTCTTCTGGACTTCTTTTAGGAATGAATAGCCAAGCTGTTTGTAAGATTTTGTGTTTTGTTTGAATCATTTTTATTATGGAATTTGTACAAAGGCGTATTTTATGCAATTTCACGATCACTCCTTGTGATGAAATAGCGCATTTTGTTGTTTATGAACTGAGCTTTCCAGTAGTAGTGAACATTTTGTTGGCCAGTCTTAGCCTAATTCGTTCCAAGTCTTCGACAATGATGTATATTGGACGGAGGAGACTAGAATTACAAACTTTGCATGGATAATGAAACAGTGTGTCAAAATTTAAGAAGTTTATTTATGATGGCAAAAGTAGGTCTAATATAAGGAATTTTTCTCTCTCTAGTTCCTGGTCACATTGATAGTTTGTATTTAATTGCAAGCAAAAACTACAAGTATTGCAAGAGTATTACTGACCCCACTTGTCCAGCTAAGATGCAGGCAGCAATTATAAGGCATTTTTGGAATGTTTTCTATTATTAGTCAGACTCGGCGGCGACCATCATTGGACGCTTTGAAGTGCCTGAGTTACCACTTCTTCTATGTCCTTCCTCCATGATAAACAGAAGGAAGACTGGTGCAGAACATCAGCAACTATGTGTTCTGGCGGGGCAGGGAAGTCAGTATTTAGCTTGTTGAGTACAACTAAAGATTGACATTGCAGGGCAGAGTCTGCTCTACTGGATGAACCCTTCTTTAAGAGCAGACACCTGTAAAGGGGGGTGTTGGTTTGGAGATTTGGGTTGTCTTCAGGTTAATCCTGAAGGAATATCTGACCTGTCTGGAGGGCCAAGGTGTAGTGAATACGTATCTCCTTGGCTTGCCCTTAGGCCAAGAATGAGCTCTTGTGATATAGGCTTGGGTGGAGGACGAGAGCCAAACTCTGAATGTAAAAGGACAGGAATCAAGAGATTGTTTCAAAATCCAGGCCGGCTGGTAAGCTTACATGTGACGCCAGAGTAAGCTCCATTTTCAACTGTATATCTGTCTACAAATGGTCAGTTGCTAAAGTGTTCGATTGTGGGAATGGCTAGTTGGTGAAAGTAGGTAGTAACAATTGTCAAGGTGAGGACTCTTAGGACACTAACAGAGTGACAGAGTCGAAGCTCAGAAGTTCCTCTGACTTACGCACCATCCCGAAATTGACTAGCATTCTTCCGCGGTTTGTCTGCGTTCTCACCGATTAATCCATTATTGTCAAGGAGGGCAAGTATCCGCAGACTGGACAACGGTGTGAGCTCTCGTGTGGCTAAGTATAATGAGCAGGGCTGGCCATGCGCCTTTGTCGTCGCAACAAGGGACGCAATGAAACATAACCAACCTCATGAATACAGATGGCAGGACGCAGAATACACTACAGAATACTGTAAGTAAGGTATGGCAAAAGTTTTAATACATTATTCGTGTATTTTATTGACAGGAATAGGCATTCTTCGATCAAGACGTATCAGCTTTTGTTTGTTTTGCAAAGTGTGCATCAAAACAATAAATCAGCCATTTACAAATCACCTCCATCTGAGCTCATATAAAATGACAATGAGGGTACGAATGCATTCATGAGAATTCCACCAATGGCCCTTTTCATGGCACCACATTCCTGCCTTGATATTTTAATCGCCAAAGATAAAAATTATTACTCGCAGTTTATAGTTTATAGGTCCGTCCCTTGATTTTTTTACCCTTTATAATAAATTGCCCTTAACCTTAATGGTCCACATTATTTTGCCATTATTGGATGTAAATCAAAATTAAATTTTTTCAAAGAAATCTGGAAAAAAAAATCAAAAGCCATTCACCGAGACACCCAATCTAACAGTTGCTAACATGGTAGTACTATTGACATGGTAGTAGTGTTGCTAAGCGATGTGGTTCCAAAAACAGCACCTTGATTGGTCCACAAAATAGTTGGGGTGTTCGAGACATCGCAACTGGCCAATCTACACCTGGAGAAAGACCCAAGACAATATCTTGTTGATCACCTTTTGTAAAGATTTCGTGGTTTCTCGGTCATTATTAAGCCTTTCCCCCGAGACCCCAGTGCTACGTGGCAGACTGTGCAGAATGGGCCCTCTTCATGGTAAGCGTGCTGCACCCTTCCACTGCTTCACTAAAGCCCGGAACTGGGACTGATATCCTGACAGCCTCGCGCCTGCATGAAGTTTCCACACTTTTTTCTTGGTAATGGCCCAAATCTGCTTTTGCTGAGAAGAGGGTGAACATGTACAAGGCAAAATGGAGCCTGGAAACTGGTTTTAAAAGACCTTGGTTTAATACACAGTCCTGTTGTGCTCCTCAGTAAATTATCGTGCTGCAGCCAAACTGCTGAAACGAGCCAAAAATCATCGAACATGGCACTTTCAAACCAAACCAAACTTTTTTCAAGATGTATTTTTTTTTTTTGCGTTGGGGAGATGTTAATTTTATATAACAGGTTTTGCCCTACTCAACGTATATTAATAAGCACTGTATGCTCAGTGCTTATTAATATACGTTGGGTAAGGGCAAAACCTGTTATATAAAACAAACCAAACTTGATAAAAAAGCTAACACACCACAATAGANGTGCTTGTCCGAGAGCTTGCGAAAAAAACCTCACAAGCTTACTCGGGTGTTACACCCGAGTAAGCTTGTGAGGTTTTTTTCGCAAGCTCTCGGACAAGCACTGAGCATACAGTGCTTATTAATATACGTTGGGTAAGGGCAAAACCTGTTATATAAAACAAACCAAACTTGATAAAAAAGCTAACACACCACAATAGATAATAAAAATAATAAAAAATAGATATCGAGTTTGACAAATTTGACACTGCAAACATCGGCACACGTGTGTGTTCGGACATATGATGGCCTCGCATCACACGATTGTTGTAAAATGCACATGGTGAGAATTCACTAATAATCAACAGAGGAGATGCAACGTACAGCATTTCCGCAGCTCAACAATGCTAATTTCTCACTACATCCGATTATGATATGGTTTATTAAGACAATATCATGTACGTCAATCTCCAAAAGCTCCGCCTTCACGTTCCATGTAAGGCCAATGATGTCATAAATAGCCGTACAAGACGATGTTTGATTGGATGCATGTTCATTAAAGTCAGACTCGTGCTCGATCTTAAGGCATCATCAGAGAAAACCAACTTTCCCGGGCAGACCAGCCCGTGGGCACAACCAGATTTGGTGAGCAAGGTGGCCTATAAACTTGTCTTTTGTTTGGTCAAGTTGTTGTACGTATAAATGTACGTTGTGATAGCATTTTCAAGGTTCCTAGTAGTTTTTCCAAAATCTCAAATAACAAAATGCTGTTATCTGTAAATGGCCCCTTCGTCCATGCACATGTGCGTACGTACATGTGTATACATGTCTGACCCTGAACCAAACCAAACCTTGGTGCTTAAAGCTTTGGTAAATTTCCACCTCCTCTTTGTTGAGAGGCAGAATCTTTGTGTTTGTTTTATTTTAAATCATACAATTTCCTGTCAACTTCAAATGATGTGGTCTGAATATTTTTTAAAGTATAACTTAATGGAATATCGATGATGAATTCTGAATGCTTGCCCCACAACTATTATCTCCTTCCAGGCCTGAGCTCTAAAGAGGATTCTGTAAAAAAGAGTTGCATCATGACTGCATGATTTGCTGATCATAATTGTTATGAACTACTAGTGTGCCAAAATGTCCATATTTGAATGAATCATATCCATACACTTTCTTTGAAAATTATGGTTTAATGGCTAAGTGTTGAAAGTTATGGATTTACAGTAAGCTATAACATTAAATGGTGGTGTAAGCCGATGTTAGTATCTTTACCCTCATCCTACTAAAAAGGAAATCCCATGGTGCTCCCCTCAGAATGTACAAAAATATAACAGAATCTTGGCATTTATGAAATAATTACAGGTGGTTTTCAGTTTTACAGCCCACAAGGGTGAAAACTGTGCCACAACGCACAAAGCTATTAAAACAAATAAAGCTACAGAAGCCAAACATAACACATTTTTTCTCTTAGATAATGGCGTACTCGGCAGCCGAGTAAGCCTGACTGTCATAGGAAAAAGCATATGCCTGGTACAATCTTGCTGCCACTCCATCAAACTTCTTACATAGTCCCAAAGTACTACCTCGCTGTATATCGTTGATGTGCTTGGAGAAAAGACAAACAGAAGACAGGTCTACAAAGTCCGGAGTCAAATCAATTGTTGAAGTGCCAAGGCAGGGTGGTGTCCAAATCAAGCCTGTGCGTGCTGGTGGGAAAGTCATCTGAAGGCGGCGGCTCATGGCGTGAGGCAGTCGGTGCTGGTAGGGAGACTGCAGTTGGACCTCAGTGCTTGGTAGCTGGGTGCGGAAATGTTCACACCTCCCAGACCCAGCTAACGGGGGAAATATTCACCCCGAGTGCAACACCACTCTGCACTATCGATGGTTGCAATGCGATGTGGTGGTGGAGGTGAGGAAACTCAGCGTTCGGATACCACCCACTTTATAGCTCAGTCCGGAAGTGTGGCATGACAATTAACCCTAGACTGGACAGGGAATGGTTTTGCCAGTAGTTATTAGCATGGAAGCTCAAGTATAGCGTGCAATGCCACTTAATATCTGCAGACCGGCTCCTGTCAGTTTATTTGGGAAAGTGGAGCAGCGGAACGAACTCCGCACAACCTCACAATTTGGTCAGTGCAAGATGTTTCTCCTTAAGAGGATTAAATGTAAACTAACTGAAGGCAGGTTTACATTATGCACATACTATCCACAGTGAATAAAACTGACTGTAAACAAGAATTCATACCTCAAGACAGCTTCCTTATTCAACAACATGCAACATGTATTAACATTTGATAATACCCGCTCAGATTTGAGAATGCCTGCTGCGTAAAAAAAAAAATGCTTTGGCATCTGCCACACAGCATGCAGAATGTCCGCATGCGCCAAGTCCACACATGGAGATACTTCTGGCCAACTTGCACCACCAATATACCATAGAATAGATAGGGCTGTTCGGGAAAATGAAAGTAAAATTCTGAAAAAATTGTCGGAAATCTGTCACATACTGACTTCTTTTGATTTTGACTAAAAAAGGTATTTATGAATGTGAATAAATATGTGCTTGGCCGGTCTTAAAAGTTAAAGACAGGCTCAAGAGAATGAATGCAGATAATGCCCTTACCCTTGTGTCGTTTCTCCTGAGCTGGTCTTAAATTAACCCAGGTGGACTCCGTGACCGTACTTTGTTACGGAGGGAGTCCAGGATATAAAGGGTTTAAAATTGGGTCGAAAAATTTTATAACTAAAATCTTCAACACATCTACCTTTTCCAAGGAGCCAATTTCACGTCTGTAATTGCTATCCATCCTTATCTCCATGGCTGGTGGATTCCTTCCCCACGTGGAGTGGGTCAGGTTTCCTTGTGATATTTACCCCTGCCCAGCCTACATATGCAGAGTGGCACCGTGCCCTGGAGGTGGGTCGGCGACGGGAGTATATTAACTAGGAGAATATAAGGTGGGCGTCCCAAGAGTGGACATTCACCCAGTGACCCTACTAATTCTATCAACCGCCTGGTCTGGAGCAGCGCTGGATGTTGCCTGGACTGCCGAGCGCAGGGCCACTCTGACATGGGCCATTTCCTGTCACAGAACATCTTTTAGGTAGCATTTGGTGAAGGTGGATGGAGACCTCCAACAAGCCGCTTGGCAGATTTCAGCTAGAGGAACCCCTCTGAAGTATGACTAGGATGTAGAGGCGGCCCGAACATCGTGGGCCCTAATGTAAGCCTGAGTTGTCTCATCATGCTTTGCTGGCCAGTCTCGATTAGCGAAGATGATGTCCGAGACCATCCATCGGGCAATAATGTCCTTAGACGCTGGGTGAAAGGGTTTCGTCGTGGTGACAGCAAGTTGGGAATCAGATTCCCGGCAAAGTTTGGTTGTAGCAAGATATCACTTGAGAGTCCAAACTGGGCACCATTTCTTATCAGTGTTGTCTCCCGCAAGTAAGGTGTATCGGGAACAAATACGTCGGAAGGTAGGCATCTGGGTTTTAGTCAGGAACTCAATGGTTGGGATGAAACGAACCCCATGAGGCTCCCAGCAGATGTGACCATCGGCAATCAATAGGGTATGTAGCTCGCTACCTGGTCTTGATGTAACGACTGCCAGACGGAAGGCCAGCTTGAAGCTGTGATGGGGGTCAGACGCGTCAGCCAACGGTTTGAAGGGGGGACTGGCAAGAACGCATAGAATGTTCCCGGGATCCCAGGATAAAGACAAGGCATTTGACGTGGGGACACTCGACAAACAGTCCTCGGAAAGATGGTGGATTGCAGCATTGTCAGAGACAATCCACCCATCGCTGAAGCCTGAGTGGACAGCCCTGAGGCCAACTGATAGTTGCGTATAGTGGCAACCTGGAGGCCCAAGTGGAACAGGTACATGAAGTCCGCGACAGAGCTCGCAGGAGCTTCAGTAAAGCTTCGTAAAATGTTGTAGTCGGCTGTTGTAAATCTAGTCGATCTGAAGGGTGTCTGTCGCCCATGCCTGCGGCGGAAAGAACCTGGAGCAGAACAACGGGAGAAGGGCATTGTCGTGGATGCGAATAGGTCGATATGAGGATGCTCGATCTCCACAAAGATCTAGCTGACAACATTCAGATGTAGAGTCCACTCGGCACCCCGAGAAAGTGCTTCTGCCATGTCGTTGCTGGTTCCTGCTATTTGGACGGCTTGGAGGGTGATGCCTAGATCGTTTGTCCACATGAAGAGCTGCCATGCAAGGGCGCAGAGTTGGGAAAGAGTGAGTGCTGCCCTGATGATTGATGTATGCCACTGCCGTGGTGTTGTCGCTCAACAGAACAACTTGCTATGTGTTGTCGAAAGTTGCGAAACACATTGAACACTGCTTGAAGTTCCAACACATTGATGTGTTTGTCCCGAGAGGCAGTTTCCCAGACCCTGGAGGCATGGAGTGGAGGAAGAGGGGCTCCCCATCCAAATAGCGACATGTCCATCGTCACAGTTACATCCGGACCTATAGGTACGAAAGGAAGGCAGGCTGACAGGAGCTCGGTGATGCTCCAACACCAGAGGTGATTGCATCGGAAGGTCGGCCCACTTGTAAAACGAGGCTGACGTATTCATTATAAGAAATGAATACAGTCGACTCTTGCTATAACAAAGTTGAAGGGACCAAACAAATTACTTTGTAATAACCAGGACTTTGTCATAAAAGGAGTGGGAAAAAAACAAAAAACATAAGAATTCAAGAAATTGGGATTCTTGAAATCTATTCTTTGTAACAGTTTTTTGTGATAACAGTGCTCCTTATGACGGGAGTCGACTGTAATAAGCCCTGTTACATTTACTATGTTCAAAGTGGCCATTTGTATCCTTCAGTTGTAGGACTACAGCCATTAGCATGAGGAATTAAGGTTTATTTTGCACGCATTGCAAAAATAGAAAAACTGCAGGTAAAGAGCATCCGAAGATGGGAGATCGATCCATGACTTAAGTATCCAAATATCGTATTTCATACTACATCTATATAAGCCTTATAACATCTCCATTTATTTGCTGGAACAGAGAGTGCAAGTGGCTAAATGATGGAGTTGATAAATGCTTGCCAAGTCCGCATTTTCATTTCAATTATGCGGGGCACAGTTGCAAAGGCAACCATCGCAAAACCATAAACAAAAATTGTGCTCTGACATTAGGGACACTTTTGTCAGACCTCTTAAAAGTCACAGTATAAACACTTTGGACACGCAAATAATTATTAGATGAAAGGAGCGTGAAAAATTCACGACAATGTGAAGTTCGGTGAATTAGGATGCCCGAGACGTGGATACTGAATTGAATGGCAGGATAACCAGTCAGAGATATAGGGGAGCCTGTCCGGAGATCGCGGTTGACTCTAAATGCCTGAGTGCCTCCGATGATGAAGTTTCAGACATCGGAGGGCTTGATAAGTCTGCGGGTAAGGCGATGACATCTACCGCAGGCATTATGAACAGCGGACCGATGGTCAGAATAAAACACACGTGACGTAAGGCGGGAAATGATGTAAAGCGGCCTGTTAGAGTGTACATGTAGTTCCCGCATGCCTGGATTTCCCGAAACTGGACAGATCATGGCAGAGGCATTGGCCTGAATGGGAAATGTCACCATCTTATACGGAAAGTAGAGCCCGGATAAGTTGCATAATTAGTATTATTAAATCTATAGTAAAGATTGCGGTAACACCATGTATTTATCTCTTCTTTGAGTATGTGTGGTTCTGAGAAGAACCGGGGAATAACTCGACGTTTCGAACAGTGTACTCTGTCCGTCTTCAGTCTCCTGAAGACGGACAGAGTACAC
>NW_019091611.1:275573-294757 GCF_001949145.1 Acanthaster planci | reverse complement strand
TATATATAATTAACCATTCTTCTTGTTTTATACTTCATTTTGCCCAATGTTGCGTTTTCCTGGCAAAAAGTACATCTTGTTTGCATGCAGTCCAGATTTGATTATTTTGTAGCAGGACCAGACTGGACTGGATTAGATTAAGTCCAAATGCAGAAATCTAGATAAATGTGCTGTTATTCCTCACCCACTTTCCGAGACAATAATTTTACTGAATACTGAGATGATCATCTCTCATGAGCCCTTCATCATATCAAGCAATTAATATAGATTTAAGTGACATTTTTGGTAAGTGTTAAGCAGTTGTGGAAGGGATTTTTGATACAAAATTTAGAGAGCACTGCAATGAAATGCACAAGAGTGTGCGACCCATGTTTACGCTGATGGCACACATCGTGTGGCCATGCGCAGTGTGTGTGTGCAAGATGAGCAGTACAAGTTCTTTGGTGTATTGTTTGTGTTGTAGAACTAGTGATTTATGAAGGGCTTTGGTTAGCAGGTAATTTTCAAATATTAATGCACACTGGATTTATTTGGGCAATTTATGTTCTGCTAATTAACCATGTTAAATTACACAACTGTTTATCCTGTAATCGCTGTCATATTTATGAGGGTCATGTGGATTGGTGGCTTTATCATGCAATTGAGGGATGGAATTGGGTGTTTGTAGTGTGCGAAAGTGTGTGTTGGTCGGTCAGTGCGCAGGGCTGGCCAGTGAGTTTGCAGTTCTGTCTTTGGGTGTTTGATGCAGTCATCCCTGAATGTTTTTCTTAGGGTTCTCATACCTTGTTTTAATGGTTTAATATTTGAGCATCTGACTTTAACATGTATGCGTATTATTTTCATAAGTCATATTTGTCCTAAAATAAAAAATGTAGAAATGGAACTTAGGAGTGCCTACCATATCTTTACAGTTGGCCTTGGGCCCAGACTAGAATAAATACATGCAGCCAGAGAGAGGATAACTGACTCCCTTTAATGGGCTCATACATGTATGGGCCTTGAGCTTGATCAACAGAGGGCGCACTTATCCTAGCAAATGTGACTTCGCTTGCGGTGCTTACTACGTTTCGCTGTTTACTACAGTTCAGTGATTTATTGCACAGTATATTAGGTAATGCAAACATTTTACATGCAAGGGCTTCTGGATATTGAGTTTGGGAGGAGCTAACAATCTTAGACGATTGAATCAATGATATAGAACAAGAATAATCATGGAGCGAAAAATACATTGCAGATTTTGTGAAATGAAATATGAACACAACAGAGCTGAGGAACAGAGGAAGGAAAAGTTGCTAACCGAATCAAAACACATTTTTAATGTCATAGAATTTGTGCAAGAGGGGAAAACCACAATAAAGGGCACAGTGATTCCACAGCACAGGATTTCAGACTGTCCTTATGAGGTGGTGTTGTCAGTAAGTCTTATCGGAGGCTGTAATTAAAGCTTTATCTAGTTGAAATGAAAAGAAGCAAATGTGCATACTTTCAGACTGGGTTTAATTCCATTTTGAGAAAAGGCAAGGTAAAAAATACCAGGAATTAATCATTACACAGTATATAAATTATCAATCAAAACTGTTGACAGATAAACACAACTTTTATTGGGTTA
Organism: Acanthaster planci; assembly: GCF_001949145.1. The sequence goes on along the minus strand of NW_019091611.1, from coordinate 293,148 downwards.
CTTTTTGCTCTTTACATTTCCAGCAAAGTTCGTTAACTAAAAAATTACAATATTTTACTTGCAAACAAATTCACACATCACGTTATACGTAAGTCTTTCACAAACTCATTATAAGAATAAACATTAAGTACATGTATATGATTTTCATAAAAATATAAATGAATCTTATTTTTTTTCATTCATAAATACATTCGAAAAGTTACATGCAAAAAATAAATAAACCGCACTTCTTCATAATGCTATTTAAAACGGGTACTTTATTGAAATTGATTTTACAGATAAATGGAGCTTCAAGATATGTGTCAAAAGCAACATCTGTGTAGCAGGATTACTTTGGCCTATGTAAACATGTATGTGCTCTGGTGTATTATGTGAACACTACCTCTAAAGAACTTGATGAGTCCTCCACGACAAGACCATCAACATAGCAAGGGCCATCCAAGGTGGCCAGCTCATTATATAGAAAACTTTCCGAACTGGTCTCAGAAAATACATATGGGTAATCCAGAAATTAGGGGTGCATTTTTGATGCAATAACTGTGAATTTTAGACAGAAAAACATCTTCAATGAAACTAATGTTGGACAATGCTTATTAAAAAACCTCATTGCATGGGCTGTGCAGTGTGCGAGTAAACAACTTTTTATTTATTCAGAGGTTTATTTTGATAAAAACTGACACAGGGCAGCCAGAAGAGTGAATTGTAGTCATTACAAAAATGTAACATAAACAAAATTGAATACAAATATGTACAGTAATTATAAAACTTAAAATAAATACAGTATACTCCGACTAAGTCGGCATCGTGTAACTCGTCAGATCGTTTAAGTCGGCCTTTTGACAAAAGTCCCTATCGTCTGTAATGCCTTTCCATTGAAAATTTCATTTCTAAGTCGGCATTTATAAGTTGTCATTTCATATAAGTCGGCATGTTTTTCTCGGTCCTTCTTCCACAAAACCACAAAAATTCGTTTATGTAAGTCAGCATTACAAAACTTTTGCTTTGATATCAGTTTCCTTTGCTGCAGTTTCCAAGACGCTACCTGACTGATGTCTGTTTATTAGCAGCACAGGCCATGGTTGATAATTGGCCAGCATGAGTACATCAATACCAGTAACCCCTCTAGTGCTACACACATGCGCTCTGTCCATTTTGGGGGTCGCCTTATTGAACAAACTTAACCAATGTGTGTGCGGATGAGTGTATGTTTTGCTGTTCCGTAACAGATCACGGACATGTATGTGCTGGTTTGTCCTTAGGGGCACATGATCATTTTCAAATTTGCAGCCTGTGAGGATAATAATCGAGAATAAATTTGCTGGGATCGACCATGGAAGTAGAAATAAACCAGGGTAAATCAAAGCCATTGAATTGGTGTAAGGAATCATAATGTATATAGGCAATACATGTGTATGTGTAAGTCAACAAAATGACGACTTACAGCACAAGTCGGCATTAACATATTTTCGTCATAATTTCTTGAGTCCCGAGAGTGCCGACTTAGCCAGAGTTTACTGTAGTTATATTTAAAAATGAAACCAGTTATAGAGAATGACAAGTACAGAGCGGCTGGGAGGCAATTTAAAATGTACAAAGAAACAAAGGAGTCCCTTATGAAGAATTCTTGCCAGTGAGGGCACTGTAGATTTGTTTCATCTTTCAGTTAGACATTTGGGGATGACTAAAGGAGACACATTACTGGACCGCAAATTTATTCAATTTGTTTTCTCTGGCGGAAGCATGTGTCGATGAAGTTAGTTTTTTCCCAAATTTGTACAAGAAGGAGTTTGAACTGCCCAGGCTGTAACATCTGGCCTATTAGCCCTTTCTGTCATGCCTGGTATGTCCATAGCCTAGCGCAGCGAACGCTTGCTATCTATCTTTTTTCATAACCACGAAACCCCTTTGTACCCTATGATTGGCACCACAATTTGTCGCTGGTAACCTACATCCTTAACACTTTGTGGACCGAGGTATAGGATATTGAATATTCATGCATTTGTTGGTGCTTGGTATAATCTCATGACAACATCAAATTTAATGCTTGCGCAGTTGCTTGCATTACACTGTGTGCCCTAAAACTTTATGGGCAGTCAAATTAATGGAAATTAACGGGAAATGATGGTATTTGTTCGTAGTCTCAGTCAAGTAGAAATCAACTTGTTGGTTGTTGTTAAACCTACAAATCCATGATTCCAGTCATAATTAACAATCCATTGGCCAAATGATCTGACAGATGAATCCCTGTATGGGCGTAATGTAATTGTGTTGTTTTCATGTTGTGGCAATTCAGCTTCAGGCTTAGCAAGAATAGAGTTATGATTGCTTGACCCGATTGGGGCCAGCAGTGTTGCCTTGTCAAACAAAAATGGATAGTTGACGTAAATTTTATCAAATGTAACGTCCAAACGTGTTGTGAACTGGACAAGCTAGACCATTCCAAAGTGAAGTTGCAGATAATCACAGTTCATTTCGTTAAAAAAAATCACCTAATACCATGATGATAGCTGACACATCCGTTGTATAAATCTGGTGAATTGTTTCGCAGACATGATCTTTAAGTTCATATTCATAAGTTGATCCTGGAGGAAAGTAAATAGCTCCAACATAAAGATTCATGGGCAGTCGTCTTTTTCCCATAAATGAGAACTTTAACCATAGGCACTCAAAATCACAATTATGAAATTCTAATATGTGGACAGTTAGAAGATCTTTAGCATAAACAGCCACTCCTCTGCCCCAATGGTTATGCGATTTTTGTTAATAATGGTATAAGGAGGAATGTCAGCTGCCTGAATTGTTGACTCATTAAAAAAAGTCTCAGTGACGACTGCTACGTCCACTTGATTTAATCTAAGCGCAAGTTCAAACTCATGTAATTTATTATTAAGAGATCTTGCATTGGTTAAAGCATGCAGGGTAAGGGAGAGTTTCCACCAGTTACTGATTCTCAGTCAGCCTGATGACGATTTATTGGGACAAGCTGACATATTATTAGCGGCTTGTGCCCACTCTGTGTAGCAGTATGTGTATCATGCCGGACAGACACTCTTATAGGGATCGTAGTAGTCTGAGCGTCAAATGTAGCCCACTCTTGAAGGTGATGGTGTGTTTTATTCTCCATTTTTTCTCTTGCCACCTCTTCTCCCTTAAAATTTGAGCAACCCTTGAACCTTCATTGTTTGCAGGAGATGGTGTTGCACATGCAAATAAGCTGTATTGCGAAGGCTATAAACCTATTGACTGGTTTATGGTATAGGCTGGGTGCAATGACATCCAGTGAGGGCAGGATATGTTGGCATTGACATTGTTTGTAAGTTATTGCCTCCACAGCCAAAACCTATTTTCCTGGCAGGAATTTTTGGCAAGATTCTTGGTTCTGGGTTGGTCTGTACATCCATGCAAATAGATATATCAAAACCTATGTTGTGATTTTGGAGAGATAAGAAGGTGAATCCTCGTTTAGACCATTTCTGCACTGGAAATGGGATTCCAATCGTTGATTGTGAACCACCATTTTTGGGTAGCAATGTGGGTGGCTATGGCAAAGAATGTTAGGTTCACATCCCCGACTGACACTGAAACTGCCCAATGGACTACACAATGCTCTGTGAACAGATCTGATGAGTATGAATAAGCATACACAATAGTACGAAGTCCTAGCCACCACGCTGTTGAACTAGCAAAAAAATTAAGTTGCACAGTTTAACATCCAAAACAGATAAAATCCAGATAAAAACACATCACACAGTTCAGCAAGAATTCAATGGCACACATAAAAGTCATTTGGATGAAAGGTGGCTCACCAGAATGCAGATATTTTAGCAATTAAAAACTCACCAACACCAGAACTAAAAATGAAAACTGGCAGCCCACAACAGCATCCTCGCATCCTTACTTGATAAAAGTTCATTTCTTTATCACAGGACTCTGCAGCTTTGCCAACACAGCACAAATGTGTACAACATCATTTACACAGGACAGCAGTTCATGAGGAAATTTTACATTTAGAATATGAAAGATTCTAATTCTTGACTCTTTTTACATGTACTCTCACAGGGGATATTTTAAATGCAGACTCAAAGTCCTCACCCTTGAACTGTTGGTGAGGTGCAGCAAATGGAGGCCTGACAATTGTCTCTCTTGTTCTTCCAGAAAAAGTCTTGGACAAGAAATATGTGGAGAGATACCAACCAATACTTTAAAAGTGTATGTTCCTTTGTAATGAGAATACATCAGCACCTGTCCCTTCGAAGTTGACGGTTTCTCAGTTTTAAATTCAAAACAATCTATAATACACCTGGCAATTGGGTTCTAAGAAAAGGCAGATGGCAACAAGGACTTCTGTTGAATTTACCTACTTTCCATGGGGAGCTGTCATGCCTGTACATGTATTTCACAGAATAAAAACAAAATTAAGGCATAATTTTTAAAAGCCTATGAGAAATGATGACCGAATGCCTAATGTCAACTGAGTTGTTTTAGTTGGATTGAAAATGCCAACAACTTGAGAATTAAAGGTTGATTGACCAATCACGCAAAAATAGTGCAATCATCAGAAGTGGCATCCGTCAGAACTCAGAAACTGTCCCTAAACTTACATGTATGTCCCAACATCACTGCTGACCCCAAAAATTTCATTATTTTTAAGCGAAAGACACAACGTCATAAAATCTGAGTTCCAAATGTGAGTTCCAGCAACTGTATAAAACGCCAACTATAAATAACTCACGGCTTAACTCGAGTCATTGTTAAAGTTTTTTCTATGTTAAAGTGTATCCCTTTTTTAATGTTTATTTTTGTTACTTTTTTTCAATGTTTTTAAATTTTTCTTTTTAATCTTCATTTATTCATTAAGGCCTATGACTTTAAATCTTTAATGTTTTTAGTACGTAAATCAAACCACAATTCGACCACTAGAATGGTCGCGAGAATTTGGTAATAAATAAATTATTTAAGAAAGGTCCACTAAACGAAGATATGAATTTTTAAGGAATTTTGAAAACAGAAAAAAAATGAAAAATATCCCGGCCCAGCAGAATCAGCATTTATAAATGCCCCCGGCATGGTTAAATCTGGAGTAACATGCTTCCTGTAAATTTGTATTTAACTGTTTGGCTGAAAAAGAGATTAATGTCATCTGGAAACTGTGATCTAAAAAAAGTTCACAAATTACAAACCACTCGATTCTTGCACAATTGAGTGGCTTTCGCATAGTCTCGATCGTCGTTAGATTGTGGTTTGTTCCCTGACCTAGTTACAAGTGCTCATCCCTCACTAATGTCCTCCCCCACATTAACTGTGTGGGTCGGGTCTACTAGAGAATACCTGGTCAAACAGTCACTACATATGCAAAGTTCCCATGCGCGTATAGCTATTTGTTGAAAAGACCTTATCATCCAAGATGCCCTTTGACGTCCCACTATGTACTATATTCTCGCTGCCACGTTCGTCCTTTTCAAAATCGACTAAAAATGTTGTAGCCTGGTGGGGAGGACGGGCGGGAGAGGACTGTTTGGGTAGGTATTCTCTAGTACACTCGACCCATGCAGTTAATGTAGGGGAGGAGTCTACGGTACTCTAAATGTACCTACCCAAACAGTCACTACATATGCAGAGTGGCACATGTACTGGTAGAGGGTTGGCTACTGAACATATAAGTGAGACGGATGTAAACATAGGCAGGCAAACAAATCAATGTCAATGAGAAACTCACATGATAAATGAGGTTAGAACTTAACTCACCCCAATGGGATTCTTCTGATGCATTGTTATCCGCCTTTACTGTAGGAGCTTGTGCTGCGGGCAGTAGGACCGTCGTGCCATGTAAAGAGTCGTTTTGCAGGACGTTCTTCAGGTAGCAGGATGTGAAAGTAGAGTTCCAGCATGCAGCTTTACATATGTCTGTAATGGGAACACCCCGAAAGTAAGACCATGAAGTAGCAACTGCTCTAATGTCATGAGCCCTGATGTAGTATTTCTCTTGCTCATGAGGTTGTCAAGGCCAATCTGGATTAGCAAACTTGATGGCTGAAACCGTCCAGCGGGCTATCGTATCTCTTGCTGCTGGACGATATGGGCTTGTAGAGGTGATGAGCAGTTGATTGTTGATCCTCTGAGACCATTAGTTTTGGCCAAGTACCACTTCAGAGTACGAACTGGACACCAGAGCTTTTCATATAAGCATTATCCCCAGAGTGCAAGGAGATCGTAGGTACAAAGATGTCCAAGGCTCGAAGGAGGGAGTCTGTTTTTGGTCAGAAAATCGACAGCTGGGGTGAGACAGACTCCGTGAGGCTCCCAGCATAAGTGACCGTCTACTGCCAAGAGAACCTGTAATTCATAGCTTCTCCTAGATGTAGCCGCCGCTAGGAGAAAGGCCAACTTAGTACAAGTGTGTAAAAGGGTCGCATCACTCAAGGGTTCGAAGGGAGGACCGGCCAGCATCCGGAGAACCTTGTTTAAGTCCCATGACGAAACTAGTTTCTTAGTAAGGGGACATTCTATGAAAATTCCGTGTTCCCGAGATCTGATGAAGAGGGAGGGAGCCCCCCCCAGCTGTGAGATGATGCATTGGTTGTTTTTACTACGGCCGGTTTTGGCTGCAGGAACGGTAAAACGGCAATTAATGACGTTCCTATAACCACCAAAGCAGACAAACCATATGACTGACTGGATCCCATTTGGGCCTGTAACAGGAGAGCAGATGAAGTTGAAGAGGTCGCATGTGAAGCATGCACCAAGGTATCAGGTCGACCATACTCACCATCAGCCCGAGAAGGTGAAGCTACGCGATGGCTGAAGGAAACCAGGTTGAACATAAAAGGGATACGCACTCCCGGAGACTGGCAATGCAATCGGCCATCGGGGTGATAGTGCCCCTGCGGAGATCGAGTTCTACCCTGAGGTAAGTCAGGGACTGAGATGGAGACATCTCTAAAGTACGACCTACGATCAGCCAGTTGTCCAGATACTGGAAGATCAGCACATCCAGCTGGCGTAGATGGGCAGAGACAGTCTTCGCAACCTGGGTGAAGACCTTGGGGGATGTTGAAAGGCCGAAGGGCAGGGCCCAACATTCATAGACTTGACCCTTTAATATGAAGCGGAAAAACTTGCAATCCACCTTGTGGATGGGAATGTGAAGATATGCATCCCAGAGGTCAATCATCGAAGCCCTGGACGGAGTTGGGGTAAAACGTATTACTGACAGTATGGTTTTCATCAAGAATTTCTTGGGCCGGATATACTTGTTGAGTGGTCTGAGATTGATTATTAGTCGCCACTTGTCGGTCCCCTTCTCGGGAGTAAGAAAGAAGGTGGACAGAAAGCCGTCTGTGACGAGGTTGGGTTGAACATAACTGATGGCATATTTCTGGAAGAGAGAGTGAGGTTCGGCCTCCTGGGCAAGGCGTTTGTCTCTCTTGCGTGGCACCATGGTCGAACACAATATCACCACGGACGGAGGGGCACTCTTGAACTCGAGGAAGTGGCTGTGTGCAATAGTTGACAGGACCCATTCGTCCGAGGTGATCTCTCCCCACAACCCTGCAAATTTCCATAAGCGACCGCCGGCAGGTTTGAGATTGACGGTTGTGGAATGTGAAATGGCGCAGTCATCGGTGACGTCCCCCGAAGGAACGGGGGGTGCACGACGAAGATCCTCGAACATTGGGGCTTGCTTTGCTTAAGTGAAGTGCGGGTTGAAGCTCGACCTTGGGTCGGTTGTGGGCGTGAGGGACGAAAGGTGGCAGTGGCTTAGGATTCTGAGAACAAAGCGGCTGAGCTTGCCGCAAGGCAGAGGTCATTGGTTCCCGGAAGGAAAACTTCTTGGTGGTATCAATGCATTCGGCTTTGGCCTTGATAGATTCCAAGAACTTGCCGGCAAAGAAGTCCTTGCCAGAAAGTCTAGATTTTACGCCTTCGTGAGGAATGTGCCTCCATGGCATGGCATTGGCTCTGCGGGTAGAAGAAGCCAGGCAGGAAATCCGGGTGAATTGCTTGAAGGAGTGAGCTCGGCCCTCATCGAGGCCCTGAAGCGCCAGGGCCACCAAATCTGGGGACACTGGTGAGTTCTCCTCGCAAGCACATGCAATGTATTCAGAGAGGAGAAAGGCTGTACAGTGCAGGCCAAAACAAGAAGCCTTGTCAAGTTTAACCAAGGCTGTCTCTAGGCGAGACTTGTCACCATCACGGAAGATCAACTTCAAAGGAGGCTTGCCCGAGTCAGCAGTCACTTCGTCTCTAGCTATGGAGGGAATCTCTGGCACTCAAAGGAGACTGTCATGATCCTCGGTCGGAAAGTGGTAACAAGCCAGGGCCCTAGGGGGGTAAGGGCACCAGCGTGAGGCCTTGCTGATTGAATCAAATATTTCGATGCATGAACGGTCAAGCAGAATTTCCGGGAAAGTTGGACCCGAAGATTCCAGCCTGGTCGTATGACGCTTGAAGGAAGCATGACCGTGTCCCTTTTCGGGGGGGAGGGAGCCTGGAGGCCGAGGATCTGAATCATGTCGCATTTAAGGAAGTGAAGCCGGCCCTCAGAAGGGGTGAGATCGCCCACAGAATCGGTATCATCTTCTCCTGATGATGGTGTCTGCTGCTCGGACTGAAGCACAGTCATGCCATGGTCAGATCCGTGGGTGCTCCCATACGTAGCAAAATGTTCCGGAAGGGGAACACCAGCTTGACTCAAGCCTCAGTGAGTTCCACATTCCGAGCAGTCGTCCGTGACTGCAGAACGGGTTGAGGCTGCAAGAAACGGGAGAGGTAGGTCCAGGTCCAGAGCAGAAGCCAGTGTGGGTTTGTCGCTCAGGCAGCGGACGAGGGAGGACAGAGATTCCTAAATAGACTGGAATGCTGTCATCCATGGTTCAGGGGAGAGTTCCCATTGCTTGGAATGACGTCTCTTTTGGATTTTGAAGAAACTGATGAAAAAGAAGACCATTTGCCCTCGGGTGGAATGTGGGGGTGAATTAGCAGCCGACGCAGTGGGTGAGGTCGGAGACTCATCCCCTGGGGGCAGGTGGGAACTTGGCTGGTACGGACCCCATCTTCTTGGGCCAATGGGTCAGCAGAGGAAGGTCCTGGTTTCCCGGAAATACCCAGCTGAAAGCCGGAGCCGTGGATGGATTGTGGAGGGCGGAAGCCATGGCGCTGTAGTAGCCCAGTAGGCTCCACGGTGCCCGGTGAGTTCTTGTTGGGTGTCCCGGTCCGGTGAGTCGAGGAATCACCAGGAGGCCTGACCCGGTGAAATGTGGGAACCCGTCTTGGCGTTGTCTGTATGAGGCCAACTAGATGTCTCTTTGACCGATGCTAGTAGGATGCAGCCTTGCGTGCTGCAGAGCTACAACAGCCGGTAGCCGTTGCGGGCAGCGGGGGGAGAGGAGCCCGTTGGCCTGCTGGCTTTTCTGAACCATAGGCTGTCAATTTGCCGACTCGTTGCATCTTAGGCAGTTGGTGGAGGCACTGGCTTGGTTGACTAGGTTGTCGCTTGGAGGGTGGAGAGATAGAATGGTTATAAGTCAAGAATGTCCCGGGGGAATTCTGACCACTGCGGAATCCAGCACCACAGTAAAGGCCGGAGTCCTCGTCTGAGCCGCTTAGGATATAGAGTGCCCATTCATGCGGCTTGGCCTTGCCCTTATTCCGCAAGAGATCGGAGCTCATGCAAACACTGTGGGCACATCAGTTGGCTGCGTGCATGACTGTCCAGCAGGAGGCACATCCCATTTGGAACCCCCCCCTGCTAGCAGCTAAGGCCTATATCCTCGTCAGAGCCAACTTTACGAGTGAATCACTCATGCAGATAGGCCTTGTCCCCGTCCTACCGCTTTATCGAGAATCACCCAACCAAGCGGTTAGGCCTTAATCCACAACGGCTGCTTAAATAAGGGAACGCCAGCTCGAGCGTTCAAAAGGGAAAACTGCAAAAAATTACAATCCACCCTCTCATGCAGCTAGGATGGTGTGGATTATATGGGCCGCTAACATGTGAATGTGCCCACTCAAGTAACAAGGCTTATGGGAAGTGTAGGGTGACCGTTTCTCGTTACAATGACGGTATAAACACCTACAGAATTCACACACAGAAAAAAAAGGAAAAAGGCACCAAAAAAAAAAAGGAATTAACACTCTTACCAACAAGACTGAAATCACACAAGGTAAAAGTTTACTCAAAACAATGACCGGATGATTAAAATCAACACAAAACCGTGAAGCGAAAACGGAACTCGAAAAAAACTCGAAGATGTCTTAAAGACACGTCTGTTGCGATATGGCGCTGAGAAAAGAAGGAAAAACATGTCGGCAAGACTGCAGTGCATAGTGGGAGGTCAAAGGGAATCTTGGTTGATAAAGTCTTTTCAAAGAACAACTATACGCGTATGGGAAACTTGCATATGTAGTGACTGTTTGGGTAGGTAGAGCGTCGTACACCTTTTAGTTTGGCTATATTGTACTTTGCATGACTTGAAAAGTGTCTGTTCTTAGGCGTACTTACATGACTTACTTGGATTCCAAGTTGGAGGTTGAAATAAAATAGTGGCCTATGTTGGGACAAGTACTGAAGTAACATTACGCCTGGCCCTATTTGCGGCGAATCATTGGTAACGTGGCTTCCTCTCTTTGACAGAAAAACTTGTTTGAAAGAAATTCCCATCAATCAGGACGGGGCCCAATATATGATGGAGTAGACCTATATGTCAGGCCCTGTTTACGGGTCTACATTATGCCCAATATCCAGACGTTAAGTTGCAAACCTTTAATTTCCATTCTCAATGCTTAAATACGGACGCCACTTTACACCCCATGCACAATACTTATGGAACTGGTCTGAAAACTTCTAAGTGTTTTCAAATTAAACAACTTTGTTTTTCCTCCTTAATTGAACTTTTCGGGAAATGTTTTTGCTTTCTGATTACTGAAGTGAAGGGAAGAATTACTGGTGGCCGTAGGCCTACATCATGGAACTTTAGGCCTAGGCCTACCTCCAAAACTTTTGGGTCCAATGTCCCACCCGCTCCGAAAGCAACAGCTGGGCAGACGTTGGATCCCACAGTTTTAAGGGGTAGGCTAGGCCGGTATGGAACTCTTCCTGCTTAAATAATACTACAACCTAGGCTGCTACTAACCTGCGATGACCCAACCTTCCTGACACAGTGTTCCATAGTTGCAATCGCCTACTTGACTTCAAAGGGAAATGGAAAAAGTACCCCAGGCATGGTGCATTATTGCTTCGTTCGCCACGAAAATGATGACGACGAGTCAGATAGCTAGATAGCCTGGAGCTTGAGAATCCACACACAGACACTAACATTTTTGAAGAGTTCAAACTTAGTACACATACTTCAGCATGCACGAGGCAAGGCATGCATGTTGTCGCAGCGTGTCCATCAGTCGCATGCACCAACAAGATGGTGATCGATTGAGTACTGCGGACCACCTAGCTCTGTTCAACCATTGAGGGGGGTACTTCTAGTGGAGGCAGATAAACCAACTAGAACCTGCGTGCCATCACAAAGTCACTCCCAGAGTTCTAAGGCACCCCATCTGCCACCCAGTCCTCACATGAAATATTCAGGACAGACTTCTTCACTATTTTACCCATTCTAAGCCAAGTAACCTCCATCCTTGCATCAGAGAGTGGAATCAAATAGAACATGTGAATTACACAATTATGTGCCTTGAGACTACATTTTTGGAGCACTACACTTCTTACATGTCATTGAGCTTTGGTCTTTTTTATGAACCGATATCTTTAGTATTAACTCACTAACAAATCTTTGTATTCCAGAAGTCTAGATATCTTCGATAATCATTTTCTTTATTTTCATTTTAACACAAGAACATTGAGCAGTACTGGGTCAAAGTTGGGGGTGATTTGGATGGAAACAGTTGTTGATGTGTATTTTATGCCGCTACTACTCGGCTGAATAAGAAAATGTGTTTTTTTAAGAAACTTGATTGCAAATACATCGATGATGTGGCTGCATTTACTTACGGTGATGGATCAATTGATATCAGTTTGTATTCTGACGGTGCCCATCTAAACAAACGTGGAACCACAAAACTGGTTGAACAGTTTTTCTCAAGGGTGCCTTCAATTTATTGATTTCTTTATTCCATTTCTTTACCCAGGGTATGCCTCAACAGTTACAAACTGGTTTTCATTGGGGCCCTGCGATCATTACAAATTAATAAGAAAATTTGAAACTCACAACGGAATGTAAAATTGACAAATATGACAAACATTAATATTTACAAATACAGACCACTAACATATCATACACATGAGAACATTTAAATAATCAAGGCATTCATTGAATACTGATCACGGGATGGGTGAAAACCACGCAAAAACCCTATGGGAAAGAAGAACACAGCGAAATTCCTGATCCGGCTCATATGAACATTGGCAACCAAGTTAACAACTCCATAGATCAGCATTTTGGACTACACGGCACTGTTCATGGCTTTCCGTAGTTCTGATCTGAATGTCCCTAAGGAGTCTATACTTCAGAGTTGCTCTGGCAAATTGTTTCATATTTTTGCACCTTTCACCGCAAGACTTTGAATGTAGCATTCTTTTTTGGTTAAAGGGACTTTAAGTGCCTTGTTAACCGAGTATCTTGTTTCACTAATCTGTGTAAATGGCATAAACAGATCTGCCATATACAAAGGAGTCAATTTGTTTAGACATTTAAAAACAAGAACAGTCTTTTCAGATCTAACTCTCTCAGAAAATGGTACCCAGTTCAGTGCAGCAAACATATTTGCTGAGGGGGTGAGAGAGGTACATTTGAGGATTATCCGTGCAGCTCTTTTTAGGAATTAGTTAAAAATGGTATCGTGGGATATGTATCTTCCTCCCCATACCGTACTACGGTATTCTAAAGTTGGCACAACTAAGCTCATGAAAAGTGTGTGCAGGCTACTTTGTCCACCATAGTTCCAGTTCTGTTTAACATACCTAATTTAGATGAGACTGTTTTTCTTACGTAATCAACTATGGGCCCCAACTTAGTGTTTCGTCAATAACAACTCCCAAGCATTTGCAAGATGTTTCTTTGACAATTAGGCTATCAGCAATGTGGATGTTCAATTCTGTATCGCGGTTTTCTGCCTTGAGCCAATAAGCATGCATTTGGTTTTGTTTATGTTTAATTCAAGTTTGTTTCTTGAGCACCAATTTAGCAATCTGTCACATTCAGCTACATTCAGATTCCTTTTTATTTCATTAATACTGGAAGAGCTGCACGTTAGAGTGGAGTCATCTAACCAATTCAGGCTAACCTAAGGATTAATCGAGGCAAACAAGCATGTAAAGACAACAGCCGAATAGGGTACAACCCACAAAGAATAAAGCATGGAACCTGGGACGACCATGGAAATCGTAGAGATCCCAAGGAACTTTCTGCGTACTTACAAGAATGCTCTTCTGTGGCTTAAACAACCATCATACAGAAGACTTTAAATTTAAGGGCCCAGTGCAATGTTTCTGTTGGACACAAAGAAAACTACTGCAACAAATTTCAAAGATCCTCCTGAGTTCATGACCATAGAGGGCAAATAGAGATGACTAACACTTATTCCGTTCTTCCTGATTTTGTGATTATCCAGTCAATCATTTATCCAGTGAAAGCAACGATGGCTATAAAACTAATAGAGCTAATGGGTATTTCAAACCTGATTTTAAATGACATAAATGCCCCAGAAGAACTAACAATGTTGGTACTGGTCTAAATATGAATGTTCACCATGGTTATAAGATGGCATCTATCAATGTTCACACTTTACAACTAAAAATTGATGAGATTAGATTAATTGTTCAGAACCATTCTATTGATGTACTTGTATCTGTGAAACCTGGCTGGAAAGTTCCATCCCTGATGAGATTAAAATCGATGGTTACAACATGATCTGAAGAGATCGAAATAGAGAGGGTGGCGGAGCCTTAGATAATGTTAAAGACACCTTGAAGTTAATATCTCAGTATAGCTGATCTAAACAACTTCAACACTGAAAACACATGGATAAAGATAAAAATTGCTTGCGATTGGTTTGTTATTGATAATGTGTACAGACCACCAAGTGCCCAGGCTGCCTATTTTGACTCTACTTCATTTGCTTGAAAAAGCAACTTAAAGTCTGATTCGCTTATTGTCATAGGTGATCTTAACATAAATTACTGTCTTGGTGATATAGATGGTAAAATTCAATTTATTGAAAACATATATAATATTCAACTCGTGTTTTCCCCTACCAGGGTTACAGCTAAATCAAGTTCGTTAATAGATGTGATTTGAACAACTGTTCCCCAATTTTTATGTGTACTGATGTTTTAAAAGTATGTTTTAGTGATCACTTGATTCACACAGTTTTTAAAAGGTCTGTCAAACATTAACTTGCAAAATCCTAGAACTGTTACTTATATGTTTTAATGGAAATTCCTTTTTATCTGATTTGGTAAAATGTTCTTTCATCACTACAACTTTTGATGATCCAAATACTGATCTTAACTCTATCTGGGATAACTTTAAGGATGTATTCTTTGCCTATGTAACATACGTGTACATGTTACTCTTAAAACAATGAGATTGAAAGATAGATTTTCTCCATCGATTAATAATGATAGTGTCCAAAAAATGTATGAAAGGGATAAAATACATAAAATAGCAGTTTCTACAGGTTTTACATGATATTGGGCTGATTATAATCTAAGAAACCAAGATACTTCCGAGATTAGGACTGAGAAGAAACATTACTATGATAGCAGATTTTGTACTTCTAACACTAATCCAAGGAAAATCTGGAAGACTATTGATACATGTACATGTATGTTAACAGGTGAATCGAAGCACAGTGATCCTCCTAATGAGATTTTCCCAACAATTTTAGTGTTTTTTTTGGGTAATAGTGGTAATACATACTGATAATGCGTATCAGTCTGATCTCTCTTGGAAAAATCCTTGTTGTAATGCCAACTTTGAGTTTGAACTTATCACTGAGAGTTCTGTAGCTGCTTCCTTCAAAGTGTTAGGTAATAACAATAACAGTTCAATCAATATTTGGGGATTTGATGGTAAGCTGTTATGTGCTTCAGCCAACATTATTTCACCATTCTCACTCAGATGTTCAACGTGTCATTACAGAGTGATGGTAAGCTGTTGTTTCAGATGTTTTAGGATCGGTAAGATTAAAAATTGTATAAAATTCATATCTGCTGTTTCAAAATTTGCAAATGTGTTTATGTACATTTTGCAGCAAAAATATTGAACTGTGCAAGCAAGTTTTACTAGGTATGTCTAAGAGAACACTTCCTGTGCTCATGTTGACAGCGGCACACTAAATGTGAAATCTTATACAATTATGGACCTCAGAATTGTCATGAATAGGAGAACAAAAATAAAGCATACAGCTCAGAAGTAAGTTTTGAAATTCAAAGTTTGCTTTTAACATATTCATTATTTAAAATTGTTGTCCATATGTGCGCATTGCATGATGAAATGATTCAAATCAAATGTCACAAAGTCAGTGTATAGTACTATAGATGCTAATTTATATTTTGGCCAGCCTTGTCAAATGATGTTTGTCAAATGATTTTGTTTTCACATGTGTATTTTCCACAACACCAATGAGACACACCATATTTCAAACAGCTTTTAAGCACCTAATTACTGGAAACAGAATATACCATACACTATGCAGCTATGTTAATTTCAGACCCAAAATGGCCCAGCTGACGATTGCAAGCAGTCAACAATAAACCAGACAAATGTAAACTTGAAATGAAATATATTTGTTCACTTTTTGTCATAATTTGTCGTGAAAAAAAACTTGAAATCAACTCTGTCTTCAGAAAATATTGTTCCATGGCAGAAAATCTGCATTTCCCCAAGAAATCTTAAATTGGTATGATTAAAGTTCGAGTTCAGAAATGTTACCTTGTTTTATAATATTGGAAACACTGTCTTGACTAACATTTAGAAACTAAATTTAAGAAAAATTCTTTCCTTTTTTTTTTAAGGAAAAAAAATCTTGTCAAGAAAATAGTTCTTGTACCCCCCCAAAAAAACACTGCAGATGGCAAGAAAAAAGTCTTCATTGCACAAGAAATATTTTCTTCATTCAAGAAAAGAAAACACCTTTTCTTGTGTAACTTCCTAGAAAATTTCAATAAGAAAATTATTCTCGGTCTTCTTGATACACGAAAAAATATAAGAAAATTATCTTAAACCAGATTTTTTTCTTACACCATAAGAAAAGGTATTGTGTCAATTTTTCTTTATATGAGAAAAAGGTAGAAAAAAATTCTTACTTCAAAGTTCTTAAATCAAGAAGACACAAAAATAATAAACAGCAGTTTCTTAAAACAAGAAGTGATCAAACCAAAATGCGTCTTGTGTCACTCCCTAGAAAAAAACTTGTTTCAATTTTTTTTTCCTCCAAATAAGAAAACCATTTTTGGCAGTGTGAAAATAAGACAATGACTAGGTCTCATCCAAGGAATTTATATTACCCTATCCCTAGACTTGAGCTAGCAAAACGTTCACTAGACTTTGCTGGGGATGATAGGAGAACTGGGTAGAATCCTTGCCAGCAGTCTCCAATCTGCCCTAAGCTGAAGTGCATCCCCAATCGGTGAAAGTAAGACAGATTTTACAACCGGGTTGTTGCACACATTCTGCATATATGCAAAAACACACATTCTGGAATAAATTCGTTGCGCGTACTCAGCGTGCTCCGCATCACACGCACATTTACTTGAGCGGGCCTATGTGGTGAGCCAATAGTTGGTTCCAAGGGACGATCAATTTCATTTACAAACATGCCGTCTTTTCTTCTGCTCGGAGCGGGTAACCTCAACAGACATTTCAGACGAGATCCTGACATCCACAGGCTCCTGTGTGTCATGCAGGAGCACAAGCTGTGCGACAGTTCCTTCTGTTATCAACATAATCCAAAGCCCAGAAAACACATATCAACTGAAAAGGAGGAATTTTTCTGACGTAAAATCATTGACAAAATACAAGCTCACAGGTACATGTAGCTGTTTATACCAGTACATGAGCCAAAAAATTAAATTATTATGTCTCGGTACCAGATTTTTTAATCATTACATTGTACATTTTATGAGTCATGTTCACCTACATACATGTATTTATAAAACTATAATGTAAAAATTGATATATATTACAAATCACATTACTCTGGTTATTTCAGGGAAAGCTACAGTGATGGCCAGATTCGAAGCAAGATCTTTCTTCTAAAATTATACTTGTTCTATTTTTGAACAAGTCACGATATAAATATACAAACAGGAAATAAAATGACATTCATTAGGTCTATTTGTCCAGTTCCGCATTTTACCCAGTTCCACAACTTGAAAAGAAAATTTGGCTTAACTTTCAGAAAGACAAAATTGCAAATGACCTCATTCACACTTCGTTTAAACACTTAAAAATCTGGCAGAAAAACAATTTTACATGTACTTTCAAAACTGACAATCGACCGTGACTGTTTTTTGCCGCGCCGACCACGGTTAGCAACAGTCGGTGCATGTATTTTCTGCTCG
>NW_019091611.1:229239-269662 GCF_001949145.1 Acanthaster planci | reverse complement strand
GTTAAAAAGGTTCCAACTTGAGCAAATTTGTAACATGGTGATTTTCTGCTGTAGTTGCTCTGGATGTTGAGCGAGCAGCTCAGCATTGGATTTTCGAAAGAGATGTCTTGTTGTCATTGTGATGAGGATCCTATGTTGGTGCACAGCACTCAAACTGTTTTCTGATTAGGGTTTCGTAGGATATTTCATTCATTTCATTGGTAGGCTATTTCACTGATTTACTATATGAGTAGATACTTCTCTTCAGATAATACAGAACTCTTAGCTTTACTTGTGACTTGATTTAAGTGGTTTACCCAGTTAAGGTATTCCCTAATCTCCACTCTAAGGTGTAGGTCATGATTCATTATTTCAAGAGCATTTCAATCATTATACATATGGATAGGCTTGTTCATGTGGTTGACATGCATCAACGAACATTTTGAAGAATTGATTTGAAAAACCATCTGTCATTTTGCTCCCTGGTGGCAAAGAAAACTGATTTACTCTTGAAGGGGCTGGCTATCCTGGTTTCCTGTAATTTCCTGGGAAATTATGTAGTCATCTGCTCACAGTATGGTTTTAAAGAGACTGCTTTTGCCAAATAGTTATGTATAAAAGGAAGGGCAAAGACCCAAACACAGTCCCTCTGGACACTCCTTATGTGACTGGAGATTCTGGTGAGTTTGGTCTCAACACATACAAGTTGTACACATTAACGTCTGGCAGTGAAGGTGTTTATCCATCCAAGAAGGCTGCTCTTAATTCTGAAATGCTCCAGCCTGCACAACTATCTTTGGTGGGCACTGTGTTAAAGACCTTGCTGAATCCAATATAACAAAATTGACCTGGCTTTTAGTGGTCATGATCTTAGCAATGTCAATTATCAGACTTGCAAGTTGAACATCACATGACCTGCCTGAGAAACTTATCCATAATAGACGATAAATAATAAGGCTGGAGATACATGTACAGCTTATTAAAATCTTGGCAGAAACCTAGTCTGTTACTGATGTTTTTTTGTTGAGTGTTGGTGAGACGCTTTCCCACCCCCAGGGTACTTTTATGGTGAGGTTGATGGACAGTGTTGTAACCAAGTTATTTTTCCCAAGTCAACTCAAGTCTCAAGTCAAATCTTCCCAAGTCAAGTCACAAGTCAAATTTCCCAAATCAGGTCACAAGTAAATTATTGATTGATTTATGAGGGTAGTATTTTTTTCCAGCTGTTTGAAAAGAAGTTTCTTCTGTTATGCTTTCAGATCATGTACATGTATGGAGTAAGCCTATAAAGAATAATTGCTGCGCTGAGCAACAAATGATATAATGTCTAAGAATATGCATGCCTCAAATACCATGCAGCCCCCTGTGCAGTCCTGGCTGTGCAGCATACGGACAATCAGGCAGTTTGCTCTTGCAGTCACTAGCCTACATTAAAAGGGTCGACATTGAATGGGCATTCTCTTCAATAAATTATGTGCGGACACCCAAACGTTTGTGTTTATTATTTTTAATGAGTGTTTTTCACAAAGTCAAACTTAGTCAAGTCCTAAGTCATTTTTTCGAAGTCAAGTCTCAAGTCGATAAAAATCACCACTGGAGTCAGTAACTAAAGTCAACAACACTGTCGATAGGTTTGGGATAGTGAGTGGATCCAGCTGACGAAAAGTCACTAAGGTCTTCCTTTGTGAAGATTGAACAAAAATGCTTGTTCAATACCTGGGCTTTATCAGCAGCAGGAGACACACAACGTCCCATCGAAGTAAGAGATGGTATACCAAATACCTCTTTTCCGGTAGTTTTAATGGAGCTCCGAAAAGAGTTTTGACTAGAAAAAAGGGGCAATTTTTTCAAATGGCTTCTGATACATTTACAAGGAAGTGGGTATCATTTTTTAAGAATTTAGATCAGAGATACCTTAAAAAGGATAAATTTAGATCGTAAGGTGTTGGCCCATTTGGCTGCTTAGCCATCTGATTGTCTGGCCAATGCTGGAAGGTAGCTTCGCATGTGCCACCTTTAAACACAGGTTGGACGCCGACTGCCTTTTGTGATTTTTTCCATTAGGCCGTGTATTAATGGATAGGAGAGAGTGCTACTTTCTTTCTAATACTGCTTTTTCCAAAGAAATTACATGTATTATCACTTTTGGAAGCTCTCCCAACTTTTTTCTTCCATTTCTTATTGAAAAATTGTTACATTCACATATAAATGCATTTGGTTGGAGGATCTTTTTGACAACTGTGCGGCTATTATTTCAAAACGTTGACAAATTATTGTGGGGAACTTCTTTAATATACTGAGAGCAAGTTAGCTTCCATATTTGCTCTTTTTGTGGTGGTGAGGGTGGTGATGTACAAGTATATATGGAATAACTGGCCTAGGACTTAGACACTGTTGCCTTGGTGAGTCAGTCTTGAATTGGTCTTGGCCTTAGCCTTGGAGACCCAGGACCTGGACTCAGCCTCAAAGGTCGTGGATTTTAACACTGGTTACGTTGCGAGTACTGTGTGTATGAACAACTGTGCACGTGCACAATGCCGTTCAAGTGTAGGTATACTAATTCCTATACAGACTCCAGTGGTAGAAAGACATGCAGAGTGTAGTAAGTGATTCATGTAGAAATGAACACAAGGAGGAAGAATATGTACTTTCTATACCTGGACACTTAATTAATTTAAGAACTTGTACTTTTTTCCCTTACCTTAAATATGATGTAGCTTTTTGTCTTGAAAAGACCAAACTGGCCTTGATACTTGAAATTGTGAAATGCAGAGTTGAACAAGTCAGTGGTAAAGGTGGAAACCATACAGCAGAAAAAAACCTGCCATGACAATTTCATACTCCAGAAAGATGACACCTCTTCCATGGCAAATAACAAGCCTCCAACAGGGGCACCAAAGGCAGAAGCAACACCAGCTGCAGCACCAGCTGATATGAAGTTTCTTCTGGAAAATTTAAAATAATTGTGATTTTGAATTAAACATTTATCTTAACATCTTTGTCACTTAAACATTTAAAATCAGTTTAAAGAGACACATACAATAATAAAGCACATTACAACCTAAATTAAGGGCTACTAGGTGAATTCTTTGCAAATCCATACTATCAGGCTTAAGGTCAGATGGTATTCACACTTTCTATCAAAAACAATAGAGGGCATGGTAAATTAGTATATTATGTAAGATTGCAAAGATAGAGTGCACAAGCCAAGGGTGTGGTACTCATTGATTGTTTTCAGTGCAGCTACAACAGAATTTTTCACTTAACTCTCTACGCCCTACAATGGCGGAGGCCAATGATGTTCACTATCTAATACAGATACACAACGTAGACAGGGTGCTCAAGGTGCTCAATAGCCTATCTCCTTAAGATCGATGTCTCCAAAATAGTAAAAGGAGTATCAGAGGCCCTGGGTTCATTCCAATCACACATTGACAAGGTTATAGCAAAACATAAGCATGAAAATAAAAAAAGCCCACCAGCAAGGTCCAGTTCTTGAAGAGAGGGAGTTATAATTTCATTTTAAAGGCAATCATGCTCACTTTGAGTTCAATGAGAAGAAAGCTCAAAAGGTCAAAACTGCTCAGAAATTGCTCAAAGAGAATTCCTAAGTGGCAGCAAAAGAAAGCCTAGCAGAAGCAGTCACAGAATTGCATAAGAGGAATAAGCTGATCCATCTTGCCAATAAATCAGAGGCAGGTTGGGGTGGTGTAGACGAATACGTCAAGCAATGAGTTGGTGGATGATTGCGAGGACAAGAAAAGAATTCACTCTGCTCAGTCCCGGGCTATGGCCAAATGCAAGAGCGCCAAGAGTTCATATAACTCCACATCACTTTCCAACAAATGCAAGGACAGATCTCAGAGTCGTCTCCTAATCCAGATAGTCATTTTCACCACTACAAGTAACCAGTATAGACCAGCATCTTGCCTCCCATACACCACTCTTTTCAGATCAGCAGCGAGACCCACAGACATTTGTTTTAAGTGTGGAAAAACAGTTCACTGGAGAAAGGAACTCTCCAAAATCCAGGCAGACAGAACCAAAGACATCAGTACTCGATAGTCACATCCTGGTAGAGGATAGTGTGGGTTCATGGCAGAGCACAGAAGCACAGTACCATAAGTTTTAAGCAGATAATTTATATGATTATGAACAAGAGGTTGCAGAATGAAACTTAAAAGGGTGCATGATGACCTTGTACAGCATTCTGGGGAAAACTTAAAGCTTATCCAGAGGTATTAGATATATTATGTATAGGTTACCGGATTCCCTTTAAAGAAACACCACTGAGGTATTCAAAGAAAAATCACTCTGCAATCCTCCATTCAGAATTGGACAGGAGGCCATAACAGAGCTTAAGGACAAAAACCTGATTTCAGAGTTCGAATTCCCCCATACATAATTAATCCAGTAACTGTTTCAGTATAAAAGTCTGGCAAGGAAAGACATTCATTCTAGATCTAAGGTATGTAAATTGATTTGTTTGGAAAGGTAAGTTCAAGGACTGGAATGAGGCACCACAATATAAAATGGGTGATCCATTGATTTAAAATCAGGTGTTATCATGTCAAAATTTTCAGTGAACAAATCAAGTACCTTGGGTTTGCATGGGACGTTCAAGGTCACACCAGATATTTTGTATTCAATGTGCTACCATTTGGTTTAAACTAGCGCTCCACACATATTACTAAAATTATCAGACCACTGGTGGCCCTATTTGTGAGGCAAGGTATGTACATCATAGTTTACCTGGATGATGGATGGGGAAGAGAGGACACAAGAAATAAGTGTAACAAAATCGCTCAAGAGGTGACGGCTGACCTTACAGCTGTAGGGCTTGTTCCCAACAAGGAAAAATTAAGATGGTCACCCACCCACAACTGAATTGGTTAGGTCTTTTATGGAATGGGAGAGAGGGTTCCATTCAAACACAAGAAGAAAAAGTAGTAGACACCATGGCGTCAATTCCTCCCTCACATGGAGTGTGTCAGGTCTCCTAGTGATACTCACCCCTGCCCAGCCTACATATGCAAATTTCCCATGTGCCTATTACAATTCACTGAAAAGACTTGATTATGCATACTGCCCCTTGACCCTCCACAATGCACTGCAGCCCTGCCGCCATGTTTGTTCTTCTTTTCAAAGCGGTGAAAACCACCAGAGCCAAAGTGGGGACGGATGGGCGGGAGCAGCTGGGCAGGGGTGGGTATCACTAGGAAACTCGACCCACTCCATGTGGGGGAGGAGTCTCCTGCATTCACATACCCCTGCCCAGCCTACATATGAAGAGTGGCATCATACCCTGGAGGTGGGTCGGCAACAGGAATGCAATAATTTATTTTATTACTCCAAGATAAAATGCATTATTCTCAGCAGACATATAGTTTGTTGACAATTCCTAAATTTAATAATAAGCTGTTTGTTGCCATGGTGTTGTAAACACGTAGCTTGGAGTGCAGGCGCGTGACCACCTGGGTCCTTGCTGGCTGGCAGAAGCCCAAGGAAGGTCAAGTTATAGGGTTACTATAATTTACAATCAACAGACAAGAAAGATGTTGTACACTGTTATATGAGATTTTTCTTTCCTTCGTCGGCAATGTATATTCCTCTGAAGTTGCAAACTAAATTGGAATTTGTGCAGGGATTGAGTGTTTATTTATCAGCCTATTCAAATGTGGTAGTTCTATCCAAATAGGCTTGTTTCTAAGTATCAAGCTGGATGTTTTCTCTTTACTGGTTTTGTGAACGAATTGGCTATTAACCCTAACGGTCCCAAATCCTCCAATTTCAATACGATTTTACATAAACCCTTGGGGGTTAGGGTTTTAATGTAAGCTAGCCCCAAAGGGTTGGTTGAAAGCTGGTAAACGGGGAGTGACAGTCTATGGTGTGCTTTGCAACCATTGTATTCTCTGTGTCCATTAATTAGGTGGTGCTGAGGACTGAAAACCTGCTCGACTACCTTGTAAGTCCTCTTCAGGGAAAGAGTTTGGTTGTTATTTTTCAAATAAGCTATCTTGTGCGCTGCCTGGTATAATTGGCATTAATGGAATGTCATGTAAATAGGTGGGGGAATATGTAGCATTTATTTCAAAACGTGAGCTCTTTTGTATGGTGAATGTTGTGGACCATTATCTCGTAATCGTTAGAACTTTTAAGGTTTGCATGCAGCTTGGAGTAGTGCTTACATGGGAAGTTACATGAAAACCCTCATCACACCAGTAAAATCACACTTCAGTTTTAGGATAGAGACATAACTAATAGGAAAAACCGTGTTCTTTTGGATCAAATAATTGCCGTACAAACAATACTTATGAAAGTTTACTACAAGTAAACCCCTGTTAATTTCGCTGAACTTTCTATTTCGTGCTCTCGTTTCTTGAAGACAGCTTTATGAAAGTTTAATGTTTACAAAACCCGCTCAATGCAGACTGTGACTTTCTCAGCAATTTGAAGCTTACTTGTTTTCCTCGATTTTATCATCATAACTTCAAACTTACTTGTTCACTTGAATTTAGTGCAGTAGAAAGATTAAGGTTCCAATTTTCCCATTTGCTTTTGATAGCTTAGTTTCATACTCCAGTTTTATGGATATTCAATTACTTGCCATGTCCGTCTACGTATTGTTTCTGTACGCAGTGCATTTTGTGCTGGGACGCCGAAATTTATTTCCAACCAATGACTTTTTAAAGTTTCTACTTGTACATGTAGGTTGCCAGCCCTTGAGAAAACTCTTATGTTACGGTACAGCTGTTTGCATGGGTATAAAGGTTTCACACGTTTTTGGCAGAGAGAGTATTGTCCTACTACTAGAAGAAGATTTTTCGCCGTCAGTTCAAGTTTAGTGCCTATTTTGTCCCGCATAAGGTTAACAGTTTTCTAGCTTGCCAACAATTTGGGCCTGCTGTGTGTGCCAAGTGGAGGCAATTATGGAAGTACATGTATGTTCCATTTAATAATTTCATATGCAAGCTGCCACGGTGCTGCCTGTTTGTGCCCGCTCGCCATGTCGGGGCTTGATTCTACTCTGATCAATTAGGGATGCTAAGTTAATATGAAGGTGAATGGTTGGCCAGCATGACAAGAATCTCAAAGCTTGTGCGTGCCCAATGTGGCAAGTAGGGAGTGATTGTGCCCTGTTTTTTTCACAAGCTACCGCAGTTCTGGTATGTGCCCATATTCGCTTTATTGGTGGTAGCGTTCAACTTCAATCACCTAGCTCAGGATAAGGTTAGTGAATAATAAACATGGCACTATGGCGGCCAGTGTGGCTTGATGTTTTTTCGACAAGTAACCAAAATTCTGATGTACAATCACCCCTTCTGGAGGTATGCTAAACTCTTGCTTATTAGTTAGCTTGGTGAATGGTGGGCAAGGCAATGTAGGAATGAGTTGACCCCCCCCATAGGTTATTATCACATAACTTAAGGAGAACTGGATAATAATAATATTACAATAATAATAACAATAATAAGATGGAATTGGCACATGCCCTTTGTTGATTTAACCTGAGGGTGATTTACAACAAATACGAAGCTGGTTATGACAACAGATTCTTTGATGCAGTTGGGATAAATTATTAAGCCAACCACAGATGGTGGTTGCTGACCTTGCATGTATCATGTATGTTCTGTATCGCTCAAGTATACTATATGGATGTCATGGCCGATTGAAGTCGCTCTTTGCAAGTCATCGTGCCCTGGCCATGTTGCAGATTTGAGTGCCAGCAGTTTTCTTGCAATTTCTGATATTTGGATGCAGACGTAACTCCTCGTGAATCATTGATTGATTTATTGATTGATACTGGTTTAGTTCTTCACGATATCAAACTTTTAATTATTCCACAGTCTGAACTGTTTGGTTTACACACGAAGATGAATGGCAATCCCAGTGATGATAATTCAGAGCCTCTAAATTTCTCTTATCCCATTAAGTTGCACGGATCCCACAAACATCCCAACAAACTATAAAATATCGGTGTATCCTTTCCACCAGTTACTCATTGACAGCATGGGGGGTTGTTTGCATTTGCACTGCAGAAGGTGCGATAAATGTGAATGTCTAGGAATACATTGTACGTCAAGAAATGGTTGGTCGGTTGAGTAGTACTCACATGCGAAATATGAAAGGTCGTGGCCCTACTCAGCAGCTATTTAATGTTATATTGTGAAGGTTTCTTATGTTTATTAAAGGCTCTTGGAACATCCCCCCTCCCCCCGTTTTCATGTGCATTCATTTCTAATCGATTTATCTGCACTTGCAGCTGCTTAAAGTTTTCCTCTCGAGTTTCCACTCATCAGAGCGGGAGCCAGATTCTCTGGATCAACATACGATCCAAACTGGACGCAAATCTTTGATGCTCTGTTGTATGCGGATCCATGCATGCTCTATACGGTTCATAAGTGTGACGTTACTTCAGTTTACAACACACCCACTGCACATGCACTGCACATAGCGGTACATGCGTTGATCTCCGTTTACACAGAACTAGGGAAACGAAAGTTAATGGACAATTAAGAGCCTGCAATTCGTGGCGCATCAGCGTGATAAGGTCATCACATTCGAATCAGATAGTATACAGACTGTTGGGGTAGAGGGGAGTACATGGTCTGTCTTTCCAGTGGGGTGCGCATTGCAATTGTGGCAGGAATTGGCTGGGAGCAACAAGCAGTGCATCAATTCAAGCTAAAATGGTCAACAACTTTAATTTGGAAATATGTCTTATGGTAAACTTTGTCTTATGTTAAACTTGTAGGTTAACTTTAATCTGTTGTGTTTAATATTGGGACGGGTATGCCAAGCACCCTCTTGTTCTAGTGGGGCTTATTCAACCACACGTGCCAGCGGTGAAAAAACGGCATGTTTTCAAAATTGTAATCTGTTGCGTTTAGGCGTCATCCCCAAATTGACTAAGCGTTGTTCTGCATGTTGTCCGCATTTTTTCCGATCAGTCTGGCGTTACTAAGTAGGGGGGAAATCCGTGGATGCGACGGACGTGTGCGCTGAAATGTGAGGGGTTTAATGAGCCGGGTGGCAGTGTGCCCTTTTGTCATAACAACAAAAAGCATCACGAATATGCATGATATCTCAGGACTTCATGAATACCAACAGCCGTTCTGGGGAAAAGACGTTCCCCCATTTCCAGAATCAACATTTATTAAAGACGATGGGGTCGTTACGGTCGAACTTCTGCCGAACTTCGGTTCGTGTTGGAACATGTGCACGCATGTGCATACGTACATGTACATGTGTTGTACACATGTGCATGTGCAATGGTCAACGCATATTGAGACATATTGGGAGCTGGCTACTTTGATTTCAACAGTTTTACACTTTTTCCAAAGTTTATTTAGGCATTACAATTCCATGGAATATTATCTTCGGAGGAGGTGTGACATTTTCCAAACGAGTTCGCCGACCAAAATGGTTACGTTTATACCAGGCTTGACTCAACAGAACGATCGTGGGATACGTGAAAACAGCAAAAACAGCATGCTCAAACAGGAATTTCCTACTTTACAGGATACAAAATCAAACTGGATTTCGAGTGAATTGTGTTCTGGTTATTTTTTTTTCACAAAATAGATACAACTACCAAACTGTGGCAGTCGATATATTCAAAGGACCCAATATCAAGTCAGCATTCTTTTCCAGCATGGCGACTAAGCTGCAATTTTGAATTTTCTTTTTTTGAATGGATAATGGCATTTTATTTGAAATCTGCAAACAACTTATTCATGTAGCTCTGACAAAATTTCATTAAAATATATAAATACTACGATTTTGACCAAACTAAAGGAAAGATTATTGGGCCCCTGTGTGCACCAACTCTCATTGCCCGCTTAAGCGCTGCTATACTTTACCTGGCCCGCTTAAGCGCTGCTATACTTCGCCTGGCAAAATCGTCTAACTATGATCAGCATCCAATCAAAATTTGTTTTGACATCATCAGCCTAATATGGAACGTAAAGGCATGAATATTGGAGATTGGCATACATAATATCGGTCTGAATATGCATGTCAACAATTAGATGTAGTGAGAATTTAGTGATGTTCTGCAGCTGAAATGCCATACCTTGTGTGTTCTTGGTGGATTATTAGTGAATTATCACCATGTGCGTTTTATACCATCATGTGATCCGGGGCCATTGGAAATTTACTGTACATACAAGCTCTACACACCACATGTACTCGCACATCTGCCGAGCGTGGATGCAGAATATAATGTACTGAAACTTATTCTCCATTTTTCGTTGTGTTGCTTTTTTGTTAAGTTTCTAAGTACATTCTGTTTGCTACCAATACCATGCCATGTCAGAGCCGACCATCCAAACCGACCAGTACATGTGTGGTTCGGTTTGGTTTGGTTCAAAAGTGCCATGTTCTATGATTTTGGGCTCAATTCAGCAGTTTGGCTACAGCACTAGCTGTCCCTTTCGCAAGGTGTTTAGCCGTTGGCCCTTTCTTTTGTTCCTCCACGTGATTGGGTGTTTGTGGGTATATCTCATGCTCATAAAACTTTAAACTCGGAACAAACCTAGTAATTGTTCTGATAGCAGCACGTTTTTATGCTGTGACTTATTTTATGATTGTGAGACAGCTTTCTGCCCTGCGCTGGGGTGTGTAAGCCTATGGGATTTGTAAGATCTAAAAAAAACGGGACTGTCGAATTACCTTGAAATATCTTACTGTAAAGTAAGTACATAACAGTGTCAGACAATCTGTGAAATCTTACCACCAGAAATTCTGTCATTTTCGCGAATTTTTTTTCTCGGAAAATTTTAACTATTGCAACCGGAAACGGAAGCTTTTGCAAGAGTCTGTATGAACGGGTAATGTGCAAAATGCCAACGCGCCATCAGTTCACCTAAGGTCATTATTAGCTACAATGGAACGCCGCTATACCGAACACCGCTATACCGAACATTCGGCTGTAACAAACATCGTCCTTGGCTCCTAATAATTTGTGCACAGAGCCTATCGAACACTATTCAGTTGCTGTTCGCGATTCCCGAACATCACCATGATGAAACAGTCAGTGTTTTTTCATGTTGGAAAGTGACAAATGGCCATTATTTCCCCAAGGATTAGAAGGGAAAGCCACTTGTTGTCAACGGTACTGAATAGACACTGTTTTTGCGACTCCACATGATCGGGTGCGGAAGAAAACAGCACGTACGCGCACGGTGGCATTGCATTAACAATAGTCTTGAGAGGGCGCCGCTGATACACAAATCAACTGACATTCGCCACAACATGCATCAGAGATCGATCCTGAGTGGTAGTTTCATGCCTTTTAGGATAAACTTGATATCAACTTTTTGGTGCAAGTTTTAAAAAAAACCAAAAATAATTAACAGATACATTTCTAGAAACTTTAAACTTGAATGCAATGGCAAAACATCACAAAAACAGCAAACCAAGGTATCACAAGAGGGTGCACTCCAGTTGGACAAGAGAGGGCGCTATTCAACATGGCAACGAAACGTTCGGCAGTTAAATTCACTACACCAAATGACCACTGTACCGAACATTTAGCGTGGACCCCGTTTTGTTTGTTACAGCGGCATTCCACTGTAATAAAATAGATAAAGAACCATAACTAACGACCTGAAAGAAAATTTGGATTGATCTGAAATTAAACATTATTTATGAAACTTTGGAAGTTTACCTCACATAAATTATATCATCTCGGTTTCACCCCTAAAGATAATGGTATGGTCTAAATTAATTATGACCTCTCCAGAAGAGCTCTGGGACCAGTGTTTCTCAAACAGAATCTCCACTCCAATATCGAGACATTTAGCTTTTTAATTTTCAAATCACAGTAACTCACATGACCAAAATGCAAAGATGCATATGGTTACCACATTTGTTGATTTATACAGTGATGTGCACGTGAACGGTTTTTGACTGCCGTACACAGGCCTGTGTATGAAAAGCAAACTGTATATGTACATGAACATGGCCAATTGTGCACGTGTATTTCTTCCTCCATGATTACATGTACGGTACACGTGAGGTTGCAAAGTCACTGTGGTACTGTAGCAGTCAACTCACTGCGGGATGAATCATTGGTTGACAGTTCTCAGCATTGCAATTTCGAAGGTGAAACTCAAAGTTGAAGGTAGATTCACTAACCACAATTACCATGAAAAGCAAAGGGAAAGAATGCCTTTCTTAAGGGCCAGATCGAACTGTCCTGGCAGGCAGGAACGTTCCGAGGTCCCTGGTGTTTTGCAAGACAAATTTAAAAGAGCTGTGCTCAGAGTGTTAAAAATGGACAGTGTTTTTTCTCAATTTTTCTCAGAGCAGTGCACTTAATAGCTGGAACAGTCCCTTAAATGATACACTAAGTAATTAAGTCACAAACCCCAAAATCGGTCAATTTTGGCAAGCTGCAAATCCTGCACAGTACCTAAACGTATGCATCCTTTTCTGAATTCCAACCAGGGCAGCCGGCCAACTTCAGAAAAAAAAACCTTGTGGTTTTTAAATTAAAGTTGGCAGCTGATCTTGTTCTAACTGGAAGTCGACCAGTATGTCAGCAGAAACTCGGCCATGTGTTAATTCCAAGGGATTTGCCCTGCCAAAGATTGCCAGCTGATACGCGGAAGATCGGCCGTGTTCATGAGGTTGGTAATCTGCATAAAGCTTGCATATTGTGTTCCGTCTGCGGAGCCGCTGGGTTGAAAATGGCTCTTTTGTTTGGCAGGGATTAGCATGCTCTCTGTGATTCCACGACATGTCTGCGTCCTGGTAGGCTTAGTCAATTCGGGGATGGCGCCTTAATCTTACGCCAGGCACCCTCTTGTTCTGGTGGGGCTGATTGGTTACATTGATAATTTAGGCATATGACATACAATCGAGCACAAACATTTTGGCTAGCTTGTTCCGGTGGGGCTAGTTCAACAGATGGCAAGCATGCCAAGGACTTGGGCCCATAGCTGCCAAGCTTGGCAAAATCGGGCAATCATGCCCAATATTTCGGGCAAGCATGCCCTGTGCTCTTGATTTGGGCAGACGTGCCCATTTTTGCAAGCTGCTATAATTATGGTATAAGCATAATGAATACAAAGGAAATAAAACAGCAGCTAGGAAATCTATGCCCAAAAGTCAAACCTACATCTCCATTGCAAGACTTTTTTGTCTGTTGTCCGAGAATAACTAGAAGAAACATAAGACCAGTGTCGCAAGAATGGGCACTCACCAGGAGAAACTTTTAAGTCGAACTATCCACCGCCAGGTCAGGAACAGCACTGGACATTGTCCGGACTGCCGAGCGCAGGGTCACTCTGCCATGGGCTGTTTGCTCTGCAGAACATCTTTCAGGTAACACTTGGTGAAGGTGGAGGGAGATTTTCAGCAAGCCGCCTGGCAGATTTCAGCTGGAGGAACTCCTCTGAAGTACGACCAGGATGCAGAGGTGGCCCAAACATTGTGGGCCCGGACGTGAGATCGGGCCGTCTCATCATGTTGTGCTGGCCAGTCTTGGTTAGCAAGGATAATGTCTGAGACCGTCCATCTGGCAATAGTGTCCTTCGACGCTGGGTGAAAGGGTTTTGTCGTAGTGACAAGGAGCCAGGAATTAGATTCTTGGTGATGCTTGGTCCTGGCAAGATACCACTTGAAAGTCCAAACTAGACACCATCTCTTGTCAGAGTCGTCTCTCGAAAGCAAGACTAAATCGGGAACGAATGTGTTGGGAGGCCGGAAGGTAGGTGTCTGGTTTTTCATCAGAACCTAATGGTTGGGATGAGGCGAACCCTGTGCGGCTCCCAGTAGATGTGGCCATTGGCAATCGATAGAGCATGCAGGAAGAACGTCAGTTTGATACTAAGATGGAGGTTGGACGCATCGGACAACGGTTCAAAGATGGGATCAGCAAGAATGTGTTAGATGCTTCCAAGGTCCCAGGATAAAACAAGGCATTTTGACGTGGGGACACTCAACAAACATTCCTCGAAGGAGATGGTGGATGGCGGCAATGTCAAAGACAGTCAACCCATCGCTGAAGCCCGAGTGAAGGCCGACATGGCTCCCATTCTATCTTGGATGAGGGAGATTGGAGGAAAGGCATACACCAGAAAGAGCTGCCATGCAAGGACGCAGAGTTGAGAAGAGCGAGTGCCGCCTTAGTGGCAGATGTACGCCACTGCTGTGGACGGCAAACTAAATGTTGTCAGAAGTAGCGAAGAGCATTGAATTCCACTTTGAGTTCCAACATGTTGATGTGTTTGCCTCAGAAGGCTGTGTCCCAGATTCTGGAGGCATGGAGTGGAGGAAGGGAGGCTCCCCATCCAAATAGCGATGCGTCTGTCATTACAGTCACGCCCGAACCCAGAGGTACGAAAGGAAGGCTAACCGACAGGTGCTCGGTGACTGTCCACCAACGAAGGTGATTGTGAATATCCAACGAAAGAGGGACCAAGGTAGTAATCGGGTCACTCTTGGGATGGTACCGAGAAAGGAGATGCAGTTGAGGTGGCCGCATCTGCAGACGACACCGTGGGACGAGATCGACCAGGCTGGCCATTAAGCCGAGGAGACAAAGCCAGGCTAACGCTAGAGGAGCCTCCGACCACAGAAACTGGAGGACACATTGACGCAGGTTGAGGATGCACTCTAGCATCAGAGCTGCAATGCCTTTGCGGAGGTAGAGGACTGCTCCGAGGTAGGTCGGTCTCTGTGATGGATTGAGGGCCGACTTGTCATAGTTGATGAGGAACCTAAGGTGCATCGTGACGTTGAGGATGAGAGAAGTGCAGGCCTTGGCCTTTTCGGGGGAACAGCTGATGATTAACCAGTTGCCTAGGTGTTGAAAGATGAGAAAGTCGTGCTGTCGTAGATGGTGCACCAGCGTGATGGCTCATATACATAGCAATGCGGAAATTTCCTCCTCCAGAGCCAGGAGCTTGGACTTGTAGCATGGAGGGAGAGTAGAACAGAAAACCATCTCAGACGGCGGAGAGCTCATGAATTCGAGGGTGTAGCCATGGGCAATGGTGGCAAGGACGCAGCTGTCCGCAGTGATTCCTTGTCAGAACCTGATGAAATTGCCCAGAAGGCGAAGGAGAGTAGTCACTGGCACTGCCCCCCGAAGGGACAGGGGGCGCAGTGCGTGACCCCGCGGCCAGTGGCTGGAGTCTTCTCGGAGCGGTTGGGGGCAGAGCTCGACCGGAGTCTGATTGCCGAGTAGCTGACAGGAGCAGGTGACTAAAGGAGTGGCCTGCCGATGAGGGCGGACCTGCCTGTCATCTCGGTGGCAGCGGTAGCTGCTGGCGTGGGGGAGCCACAGGTTCACAAAGTGAAATTTTCATGGCAGTCTCCATACCCTCACCTCTGACTCCAGGACCTCGGTAAATTTCCCAGCAAACAAGTCATCTCCCAGAAGCGGAAGATTCAGCAGTTTGTTCTTGACTGACTTGTAGGGTATGTGCATGGCGTCCACTGCATTGGCTATGCAGCTGGAAGTGGCCAGACGCGAAATGCGGGTGAACTGTTCAAAGACAGAGTTAAGTCTCTCGTTGACGTCCTTCTGGGGAAAGCAGTAGTAAGGCAGAATCCTGGGAAGAGTTATGTGCCAGCGCTTAGCCTTCACCAGAACGTTCATCATCTCCACGCAGGAGTGATCCAGGGGGATCTCCGGAAAGACAGGCTCAGCTGAATCAAGGCGTGAAGGGTGATGCTTGAACGAAGTGTGTCCTTGCTCTGCAGGCGTAGGTCTGAGGACAGGAGCCCGAGAATGTGGATCATGTCGCACTCAAGAAGGCAGGCGTGGCCCTCGAGTTGAGTCAGGCCAGCAATAGTCAATGTCACCATCCTCGGAAGAGAGCGGTTGAAGGCCCAAAGAGGGGAAAGCCGAACCATGTTCCGAACGGAGAGAGTCATCACGATCCAAGACATGATCCTGAGCCGAGTCCCACTGGGGAAGCGGTTCTGGCTGGATGACAGAAACCACCTTAGCCTCCCAGAATGGCCCTTGCAAGAGAGAAGGGATGGCTGGGAGGGGATCTGGGTCCAGTGCTGTTGCCGCTGGCTGAGGCTTGGAGTCTATCTTGTGGGCAAGAGAGGTGAAGGCCTCCGAGAGGGGCTGGAGGGTCACCATCTACGGGGGTGGACCCGGATCAGAGGGCCTTTCTTCTTAGCCTTGGACAAAGAAGAAGCCAAAGAAAAAGACTTAGCCTTGCGCTTCTTAGACTTCACCGATGTGGGGGAGCCAAAGACCGGGTCGGTTGGAGGTACAGTGCCACAATACGACCACCAGAAAGAAAACATGGGTAATATCTTTCAAATGACCAGGCTGCTGGGAATTACCAGCATTTTTTATCTCTCAAAGTGGAGATAATCCAGCCTTGTTTTGAAACAGTATACCACAGTTTGGGGCATTTAGAGCAAGCGGATTACCACCGGG
The DNA here is from genome assembly GCF_001949145.1 of Acanthaster planci. The sequence continues at coordinate 253,266 of NW_019091611.1, read as the reverse complement.
GACAAGAGCGCTCCACCACTGCAGCAATGAGGCACACAGCACCGCTGCATGCTAATCTGGCCTCTATTGAAAAAAGGTCAGCAGTGCTCTGTGCTAGGTTCGTGAACAAAAGAAAGTTGTATAGCACCGCACAATCTGGGTTCTTTTTAAAAAGGCTGCAGACCTGGCTGAAATACTCGGCATCAATAGATTTTGTCTGTTGGGCTAGAGTGGACACCAGACAATTCTTTGTGTGGGTGTAAGTGTGCAGTAAATGAAGATAGGAATTTTTAAAGAATTTTGAAAACAGAAAAAAATGACAAATATCCCGCCCCAGCATCATCAACATTGATAACTGCCCCAGCAGGAAGTGGTTAACTAAAGAGTGGAGTCAAGATAATAACTGGTTGGGGCCACCCATAGAATTAATATCTAAAGCTCTTCAACATACAAAAGAAAGCAAAGCCAGAGCCACATTGGTAGTTCCTGAATGGCCGTCTGCAGTGTTTTGGCCCTGATGGGAACTTGCATGTGACTGTGTGCTGCAAGTGTTATTTTATCAGTGTTTCGTGGCTTATATTACCCATGCTCTGCTGACCGTAACTCTTTGAAAGCCATTAACCTTCAACATTTACCACGAGTGAAAATACATTCAGCCAGTTCAGTCAATTAAAGGGAAAGGACGTGAGCAATTCTCAAACTTTTGAATCACTGAAATGCAAGGGCCTGGGCAGGAGACCAGTGACCTCATGTGCTAGCTGGCATCATCAGGCTGACTTGTGGGCAGAATGCAGTTTATGCTTGTTAACCAGCAACTGTTTAAGTATATTTATATACTTAAGGACATTTCACTGTGAGAATCTAGATGCACTCAAAGCCAATTTTTAAATTAGATTTGTGCTGTCATTTTAGAAAGACATATACGTACATATTGTTAAATTTTCATTATTTTACTATATCTTACCTGTCTTCAGAATTGCGAAACCTTTGAAAGAAAGGTATATCAAAGTTCAGTGTGTCAGATTTGAACTGACTCATTCCAGCGCCAATCAGGGACCTGAAAAATGAGAACACTGATGTTTTAATATTCACATTTCATTAATGGGGATATATACAAGACAGTGCTTTTCTATGTAGTGTGCCCCCCCCCCAAAATAAAGCTCATTTTCCCTCCAAGTAAAAGTCAGAAATCACTTATTTGCCATCAAATTGAAGCTTACTGTGTTTCCTAAACTGCTAATCTATATTGGAAGCTAATATGCACTGGGGGAGATATTTTGAAATATGTAACATGACTCATTTTTTGTTCTGTCCACTTGAAGTTTAAACAATTCACCAATCAAGTGTATGCAATCACTAACTTCATACTATAAACTGGAGGTTTTGTCTGTCTTAAGGACAGAGCCAAGGGCTTTTCACATTCTCTTTTTTTCTTAAGAAAAGGACATTCCTTCATTTCAGACACCACCACATTTGGATTTCTCACTTCTTACCCAAACATCTATCCAAGAGTTTCAAAAGTTTCTAACAACATTTGGTGACCTCAAGATGATGAAATATTTGAACCCTTTCAGACATTAAGAGATATAACAAATTGAAGTTTGCACCCTTTACAGCATGTCACCTTGTCTATAACACTTCCCGTTATAGCTATCTACAAAATTTAAGCCCCAATCAGACATGTAGTTCACAAGATATAGGGCTGTAATGAATGTAAATTTAATGTCATATGACTACTCACATGATGAATTCCTAACAACATCAGTTTAATTTTCATCTAAAGCTCTTCCTTATCAAGATATCTGAGAGGTTTGAACCCAATCAGACATGTACTTCACAAGATATAGTGCTTTAAAGAGTGCACCTTTAATGTCACATTACTTGTCTTCTGATGACATCATCATCACATCAGGTCATTGTTCTTCTAAATTCCTCCCCTTTCAAGATAAAAACCAAGGTCTGAACCAAGCGGATAAGTACTTCACAAGATATATTGCTTTGAAGATTGCACCTTTCATGTCACATTATTTCAAATCACGATGTAATATAATATAATATAACAAATAATATTTGTCATGTCTTTATGTCATCAATATGTACACAAGGTCAATGATCATCTATAACACATCCTGTGATAGCTACCTGCCAGGTTTCAACATAACTGAATATGTACAATACAGGTGGATGTTGTATTCATCAAGAAAAAAGCACGGAATTCGTTTTATTGGATGTAAAATATTTTGGTCAATTGGCCTTCCATACAAATCAGTGCCACATGTTGGAATAACATTTTGGTAATTTGGCGTTCCATGCAAAGTGATCCAACTTCAGTGCCACTCGCTTATTTTATGGCCCCAAATATTCCCCTACGCACTGTACGAGGTCTTTGTTATTAGACAGACATACCGTGTTCAACCACACAGAAGCCAATACACAGTTTATAGTACAAATGGGAATTCCGAGTTGGCAAATTTAGGAAGGTGTGTTTTTGTGGTCAGCGCCTCATGTGTGAATAGATGAGCCAGTTATGTACTTGATGCAATGGACTCCAATGTTTTAACTATCAGCTAAAGGGCATTTCACACATATACCTCTCACGGTTAATTTTTTACAAAATTTGGAAGAATAAAAGGACTGTAGCAAATCTCTGAATTACTGTTATTCATACTATGTTGCACTTATGCCTGCGAGTTTTCTTCATCACTATAGCATCCTTGTGTATAAAGCTATTAAATGCTGTTGGACCTTATCTCAAGCCTTGTCTTGCTGCATGATTGCCAGAGTTGTGCATCGCATTTGGCCCTTGCGACCATGCATGAATATGAATAGATGATTGACCTGCGCTGCATGTCGTCTCTCTGCTCTCGCTCCGCCCTCCTGCCATGCGGGCGAGAGACACTTCCCATCATGCTTCTGTCACTAGAGGGCACTGGACATTTGCAAGACATCATCAGTAGATGTTTTAAAGAGTACAATGCCCCAAGAAACTACACCATTGAAAACAAGTCAATATCTTTTACCATTTTTAAACAATAAGCCCACTTCCAGTTTCGACCTGAAGTGTCACATGATTTTACCAACACGAGACGAATGAAAGACCAAATTATACTCTGCCCCCTTATGCGAACAGAATGTTGCAGGAGGCCACGGTTGATTTTGTATGGATTTTAAAAAATGTAACATAATATTTTAATATTCAAAATTTCATAAAAAATCACTTGATGATGTCATCACGATGCAACTATTTCAATAATATCTTTGCCTTAGGGTCTGTGCTTGGTGTAACTTTGATAACGATCAAAGATAGCTAAGATACCTAAATGGTGCCCAGATAACATCTACAAAGTCAATGGGCTGAAATAAATATTAAAAAATCAATAAGAAATCACTTAATGATGTCATCATGACATCATCATGACATGACAAGGGTCCTTCAATGATGTAAGTTTGATGAAGATCCAAAGTTGCTAAGGGATTGAAATCAATGTTGGAAGAAACGTGTTCAAAACAAAGGGGTTTTGGGTCAGAAGAAGTCGGGGAAAAAAACACAACAGAAGAAATGCTTTTTTCACAACTTGCAAAAAAGCCAATTATTACATGGCTTTTTTGGTTATTCACTTCTTTGGAATTTCTTTCTAGTTCTACACTAGATAATACTGACGTTTCTTTCAATGGTTATTATGTTAAGTTTGCAGTTTCAGAGTTTTATCAGTTTGTTTCAGGGCAAATTATTTCAGTTGAACTTGCGCAATTTACCTCAGTCAATTTGTAACGAGGTGCTGAGCTTATTTTACAAATAACTAGTGTAAACATTAACCACTTTGAACCATTTCAAGATCCTGCTGGTTTGTAGATAGAAAATAAGATGTTAACAAAACTCTGTTCAATTCAATATCCTCATTTCCAATGATCTCATATTTATGATTGTTAAGAGCTTGTTAACAATTCTGAAAAAGATACCATTCTGAACTCCGATAGGATACTAAAAACAAATTTTTGACAATTACGTCACGTTCAGACGAAAGCCTCTGAAAGTCCTCTGAATTATTCCTTTGGCCTGTTACATTTTATATACAAGTACATGTATTCACTTTATTTGCAAAATAAAAGAAAAAGAAAAAAGACAGGGTTTTTCTTTCCTACAACATCATATTGATTTTTAAATAAAATACAGCCATTTATTTTAAAAAATATTAAGGAAAGTCAGGTTGGTGTAGTGGTTTTTTTCTTCACCTTTCACCTCTGCAGCCTGCGTTGGATTCCCAACTCAGTCCATACAGTGTATGTGGATCAGGTTTTCAGTCCCTATCTGATTCAGTGTGTTTTACCCAGAACATTCTCGCGGGGTTTTCCTGCAACCTTTAAAACTTTAACTGCTTCTCATTGCTTCTTCTCTACAGATGTGGGCAGATGTACATGTAGGTTGTTCGGCAGTTGCCTGAGTGGCCCTTGTATACCCTCTACTCACATAGTAAATCTAAGGATCCTGTGCACTGATCAGAGTTTACCCTAAATGAAAATGAGTTACCTACCGACAGACAGACATATATTTTTAAAACAGCTCACCCCATGTGAATCATTGGCCCCTCAGGACCCACTGGCAGCCCACTTGACACAGCACAGATGCATGATGCAAACTTGACCGCAAGAGTCTTCACGTTGAATATATGTCGCACTAAAGTTCCATTTAGAAATCCAATCAATTCAGGCAAACCTGATCCTGCAGCTGAAGGCCTGAGGATCTGCAAAGACACATGCTTCTTAATTATTGTTACCAGTCGGCCTCACCACTACACGATCATTTCTTCTACACATAATTATATAAGTTAGATATGATACATGTAGCTGGTACTAATCAAGCCCCTTCCACATCAGTACAGCCACCTGATAAATATACACTGTGTACACAATCTCTTCCAAGTATTATGTCCAGTGCTTGATTACCTAATGTTTATGTTTGAGTTGGATGCACTTCCATGGTGAAGGCAACAATTTGCTACAACTTTGGGATTTGGTTAGGGGGCCCTGGAGGGTACAGCAACTCAGGATATTTTGTCCTTCTTTTAACCAGAGGTGTAAGTGGACACTTAAAATTAAAGCTGAAAGCAGCTAACAAAAAGCTGAAATGTAAGAAGTTCCAATACTTTTTGTACAGACTGGGTGTACAAAAAAGCTGAAATTCAGGGACAACATCTAAACAGAACTAAATAAAATCAGCTAAAAAGCTTAATTCTTACACTCCTGTTTAACCACTTGCTGCTAGGGAATCCCGTTTCGAGCACCGTAGGTTTATACGCAGAGCCGGGATGCCCAAAGTGTGACAAAAAAGCTGGTCCATGTAACAACCATACTCAGAACAAAAGACCTGCTGCTGGGAATTTCCATCATTTTTCGGCTTGCATTTTTCAAAGGTAATCTGTCACTGTTTTCAAATAGTGTACCACTGTTTTGGGCATAGCGCGCCCACGGATTAGCACCACGGACAAAAGTGCACCAGGGCCCCATTGATGAGCGACACAGCACCACTGCATGCTAATCCAGCCGCGTTTGAAAAGACGCCACTTGCACTCACTGGGGACAAAGGAAATTGCGCAGCACCTCACAATTCTGGGTTCTCTTTACAGGGGGCGGCAGGCCTGGCTGAAATACTCAAATAGTCAATGAAGGTTGCCTGTCAGCTTTGAGTAGCCACCAAACAGTCATTCTTGTGGGTGTAAACGTCCATTAAATGAAATGATTTAAAAATTCTGAAAACTGAAAATCTTGAAAATCTCCCGTACCTGTGCACTGCATTTTTGAAAGCACCCAGCAGCAAGTGGTTAATGAACATCGAAGGCTTTATAAGATAATGCGTACAGAAATACAGATGGCTTTCTCTTATACTTTTGGAAATACAGGTTCATTGAAAATAATTACGTTTGTAAGTAACATGGACAGAATTTTTGCAACAAACTAATACGAAACATATTGTCACATGCATGAATTTACCCAAACATCTCATTTATATTCATAACCCATTTAAGCCAAAATAAGCAGAATTTTCTCCTTTTTCTACAATAAATTAATAAGACACTGATTATCATGAGCATGAATTTATACATCATGGGCCAAATGCTAAGAAATGCTTCTGTCATGATGCACCCCACGTGCCTACTTTATATTTACACTGTCCGACGGACAAAAATACAATCTATGGATTTACAGGTTGTTCATAATATCAACTCTTACACATTAATGTACCAAAACGGAGGAAACCAACATCTGATGGTTTATTTCATATGGAAAGTGCCTAAACATCACTGTAGCCTTTAAGTGGCATTTATTGAGACAGTCTTCGTTGTTTAAAAATGGTCATCCTTGGGATGCGGCGAACTTCAACATCAGTGACCCTGTCTGTCTATTGTATCCCCATCAGGTGCTTCAGCTCTGTCATCTGAACCCTCTGTAACTGCTTGATGTACACATGTATCTTTGGTAATGTTTGTGAAGAATAAAGGACGCACGTGCGTACCACTGCTCTGTAATCTTTACACTTGGTGGCCAAAATGAAGCTGATGCTGTGTCTCTTCCACACCCAAGTTTGAAGTTGCCTCAGGTGGCAGTACATGTAGCTGCACCGATATGCTCTTTGTCGAGACTGTCGTCACTTGAGACTGTGCTGCCAAGATACATTAAGTGCTTGACTGCATTCAAGCAGCTGCCATTCAGCATCATGTTGGGTTCAGGGGCTTAGTTGCAAGGCGATTGGAGCATGACTTCTGTCTTTGCTGTGTTAATGGTGAGGCCATGACTCCGAGTAACAGTGTGGAAGCTGTCCAGCATCCACTGCAGGTCAGCTGCTGAGTGGGACACCATAACGGAGTCATCGGCACAGAGAAGCTCTCTGGGACATACAGTTCTGGTCATCAGTGTCTTAGCCCTCAAGTGATAGGCATTGAACAGCTTGCCATTAGAGCAGGTGGTCAGATACACACTCCAATTTGCTGGACAGAGTTCCATAACTGCTGAAACGTACAGTGAAAACAGTGACGGGTAAGGACACATCCTTGTTTGACACTTAGTTCAAGTTGCAGCATTCAGAGAGGTTTCCATTGAGACCACTTGAGCCGGTGTGAAGATTAGAGATGAGCCTGACAATGCCATGGGGGCAGCCATATCATCTGAGGAGTAACCATAGACATTCTCTGTTGGCGGTGTCAAAGGTTTTAGTAAAGTCTAGGAATGCTATGAAGAGGGCCATATTCTGTTTGATGGCCTTTTCCTGTCATTGTCTCAAAGTAAAAATCATGTCAATGATTAACCTGAAGCTACGAAAGCCACATTGAGACTCAGGGAGCATGATTTTTATAAAAAGCACAGTTCGAAAGCATTTTAGAATGACCTTCCCCAGGACCTTGCCAGCTATGGACAGGCAGGATGTTCCCCTGTAGTTCCCACATTGCCGCTTGCTGCTTGTTTTAGAGGGCTCTGATGATGACCTCTTCTCCTTTCTGATAGATCTCAGCAGGGATGCTGTCAAGCCCAGGGGACTTATTTGATATGAGGGTCTTCACAGTACTTCTGACTTAATGTACATGTAGCTGGAGGGAGTAGTCAGCAGAGTTTAGAATTTGTCATTGTTGAATGTTGCTAAGAACTGATGCATCAGCAATGGAACTCTGATTGAGAAACTGATTAAAGTGAATACGCCATCTCTCCAGAATGTCTAACCTCTCAATCAACAGGGTGGAGCCATCTGTAGATAGCACAGGACTAGATTTGGCACCATCTGACTCAAAGACCGTCTTTAGAGCCTGAAAGAATCCGCTAGAGTCTCCTGCGTCCACCAGATGCCTTATCTCATTGGCTTTATCGTACCACTACTCGTCTTCCATTTTTCTGAGCTCTCTCTCAAGATTGGCCTTGGCTGTGGTGAATTCTGCTCCGACTCTGTGGCTCTGTGGGTTGGCAAGGCATGCTCGGAGGGTTCTTCTCTTCTGTACCAGCATATCAGTAATTGCTTCTTCAGAGTCGTTAAACTAATCTTTCTGCACTTACGGTGCCCAAGTGCCACTTTGGCCTGGTTGTACAAGCATGACTGAAATTGCTACCACTCTCCTCCATAGTGTCGCTGGGAGTTGGGGTGTAATTAGAAAGGATTGCAGATGCAAGATCATCTTGCATCATGTTCATCTTCAAAGTTTGCTGACGTTAAGCCTTTTAGGGGCTTTGCTTCTCTGCACCTTGCACAGTGAATCGACACCTGATCACATGATGATCAGTCCCATATTCCGCTCCTCTCAAGGCTCTGGTGATACAGACATCATGAGCTTTCTTCCGGCTGTTCAGTTCAGTAAATGCAAGTGTCCAGATTTATGGTGCATTTGCATCGGCGCTAAGGAGCCTGCAAAAAATTTATGTGTCTTTCCATGGGCAGCCCAAGTGCCTTTACATGGGTTTCTTATTCGGTGTCAATGTTTGTCATACTTAGCCCCAGAACTGTGGGGTCTATCGTTCGCCATGGGAGAGCTGTGGTGGCTGCGGATAACGGACCCCAATTTCTGAGGGGTACATGGAACAAAGTGAACATCTTGATCCGTTATGTTGGCATTTATATTGACATTTGCTCAAGAAAATTCTATTGACCACTTCGAAAATGAAGCATGAATTGTATTTTAGTCTTGATATAATAATATTGGCAACTGCATGGATTTTTCATGAACATGATAAAAAACTTACAAGTAGTAGCTTCTTACGTTAGACTATCAGTCACTTTCCACATCTTCATGTTGACCCTACCAATAAGCTTAAGTAAAAAAAAAAATCAAGTGATATCGATATGCAGGCCACATGGACAAGAATACCAGCTGTTTTTTAATTTCTTGAACAACTTTCCAAGACAAATTCCCTGTATTTAGAACACTCTTGTCCAGCTTGTCTGTTTCATTTCAGTGTCCTTAAACAGTGTAAAAACCAACGATTGTTGGAAATATGAACAAGAACAACGGCCATCTTGAAATTGTTTTTACATTTTATTTTTTCATTATGTTATCATTTTTCCAAACGTTTGTTCCGACACGTTGATTTTCTATTTTGTGTATAATTCTGTTGTCGTGAGGCCCACACTGTTTCGTTGTGTTTTGTGTTATTGCTAGGCTACTGATAGAATTGACTCACCAGCTTGGGATTAAACAGTACTACCTCAACAACATGCGAAAGTGCATCCCTCAACTGGACTGCAGAACTTTATTTAGTGCTTGTAAATAGGGTTTTAATACATACTTGTATGAATATATCATTGTTAACTTGTTAAATAGTCCTTTTTTTTTCAAAGATTGACTATGTAGACGTAACATGAGTGCAGTGTTGATGTTACATGTACATCCGCAACACCATTCTCGGGGGCAAACAAAATCACTCCACTGAGGTTAGAAAAGGAATGACATAGTAGTTCACTAAAACATGTAGTTGATTTTTGAATGAGTGGGAATCATTAAGTATTAACAATTATAGCATTTGTGGCTTGGCAAAGAATTTAATTAAGAAATAAGTACATGAGCATTACATAGCATTATCCACCGTCAGTGGAAGACTTGGTTAGAACTCATTTTCTGCACCATGACATCAACTTTTGAAGAGAAAAGCATTCCTTATGTTCCACTCAAAATTAAATGAAATAGTTGATTATAAAATTGCACAGTTTTTCGTGTCTTGCGTTTGTATTCATTTTGACCACTTTGCCCTTTGGCCTTTGTGGTGAGGTGGTATGGATGTAACATACACAGAGTGTTAATGTTACATCCCCAGTAGTTCATCAAGACCTTTTTTCGTCCAGATTTAAGTCTTCAGAGATCATACATCTTTTAGTAGATGGATGACCAAGGTCTGTAAATTAAATACCGCTTGTTGGTTGCATTCTTTGAGATCATTGTGTTTGTAAGACAACTTCAAAAGTTAAAATACATGTAGCACTTTTGTTCAAGTTGTAAAGGAACAAAAGTACAATAGTCTTGTCTCATTTTTTTGTTTTGAGTCTTTTTCAATCTATAAAATGTTAATCCTAGTACAGCAGTCTCCTAAAAGGGATCACTTTGCGGTATGTACATGTATGTGCACAAAATATTGCATACAGTCCACACTTTATGTGACAGCCCTCAATATATGGTGCACTGAATAATTGTGAGTACATAATCATCATTTAATTGTTTCTGCATTTAAAAGTATTAAACTTTTCCTATCTCAAAACTATGACTGATGAACCTTTTGGAAGATTTTAAAATTTCACTATTATAACTCACTTTGTTCCCAAACCCGATGGAATGGCCCACATGGTACCCGTAGCATATAAACGGCCTGGCAGCAGACTGAACATTTGATATTGTATTGAAAAGTAGACGTTCTATGTTGAGATATATGGAAATGTAGGTCAGTGGATGTATGAGTATTATAGCTTTATAAGTTACAGTGCTGCATAAACATATCTGAGCTGTAAGGGGAGTAAATTGTTTATACTTACCGGGTATGAATAATGCTTGTTGATATTTATTCAAATTTGCGACACTTACATGTAAGTACTTTAGTTCATGTAAAAGTGGTTGACTGTGAGCCTATAAGGAGAATTTGTAATAATTCGAGCAACTTTTTTGTGCATCATTATCAATTTACAATGTATTTGAAATGTATAAAAAGTGTTACCGCAGACAATTTTACAGTTAGAAAAAATATTAACGAGCTGTAGAGCATTTTTGGTACAATAAAGAGGACAATATGTTTCAATCTACTGATTATGCCAATGCTCCTGGAGACTTTACCATCTCGTCAATGTGGTATTTCCAGCTCAATTAATCATCAATGATAAAACCAAAAACTAAACCTATTAATCTTCCAATAGGAACACTATCCAATACAGTATTGACATTTGATGATTTTTGTTTTTTCCTGTTAATGAAAATCACATCATAACATTTAGGTGTGGAAGGTGAAATATTTTGTCATAGAAGAGGGTCAAACAGCTTTAAACCAATCACAAATACTGTTCCGTTTTTTATTGACAATATTGTGAGGGGAAGTAAGATCTTTGTCACAGTAGAACAAACTGGTATCATCTGAATATTAATATATAAGATAATACACTTCATGTCTTGGTTCGAAAGTATACATATACATGTATGTACATGTTAAATGGGAAAATCAGGGTTTTTTTGCAACCAAGAATGGATTTTAAAGTGTCTATTCACAATTTCAAATTCAAGCAATGTAAGTCTCCCAGAAAAACTGCTGGAAAATATTGTCAAGAAATACAGGAAAATCAAAAAACAAAGTTGGAGCTTTGCTTATTCCTAATGAACACAGGGCAAGTCTTAAACCAGTATATGATTTCTAATTTGATAAATACATGTATGAATTATAACAGCTGAGACGTAACTCTCAACTTTAAATGATATAAATGTGACTTTAAGATTTTTCCGATGGTCAATCATATTTAATATGAGAGGTACATGTATGTGTATAACTATTTGGAGAATATCAAAAAAGAAGATTGTAGGGTCTACACCAATCAATATTTACAACTCACCACGACCATAATGCTTCCACACAAGACCAACAACAAGCTGATAGAAGTGGCCCACACCCACGCTAAAGGTAGACCAGACCGCTGAAATAAAACAACCATCACATCGTTTTGTGTATTATTCAATTATATCTATAAGCAAGGACAATGAAAATTTGTGTAAATTTCAAACCAGTTCAATTCCAACAATGCACAGATGAATCTAGAAATGTTATTTTAACCACTTCACGCCTGGGCATTTTTCAATGTTGATGATGCTGGGCCGGCATCATCATTTTTTTCCGTTTTCAAAATCCTTCGAAAATTCATCATTTCATTTAACGGTCGTTTATAGCCACACAAAGTAATCTTTAGGCACTACTCTAAGTTGACAGATGACCTTCACCGATACCCGAGTATTTCAGCCAGGCCTACAGCCTTGTAAACAGAAGCCAGATTGTGCGGTGTTGTAGAACTGTCTTTTGTTCACGAACCTGGCTCAGTGCACTGCTGACCTCTTTTCAATAGGGGCCAGATTAGCGTGCAGCAGGGCTGTGTGGCTCATCGCTGCAGTGGTGGAGCACTTTTGTCCCCGGTGGTAAACCGCTCGCTCTCAATGCCCCAAACCCTGGTATACGGTTTCAAAACAAGGCTGGATTATCACCATTTTTTAGGGTGAAAAATGTCAGTAATACCCAGCAGCCTAGTCTTTTGTTCAGAGTACGGTCTTTTGTTACAGGGCCTTGTTTCCTTTGTCCGAGTTCGGAGACCCGGCCACACATATAAACCATACATCTCTGATTCCCGAGTCCCTGGCAGGAAGTGGTTAATAAGGGAATAAATGTGTGTTTGGCTAGTCTTTAATGTACGTATAAGACTGGCTCTGGGGAATAGACACAACCAACAATGTATGCCTGAGCCACAGGCGAGGGCATTATCAGCGTTCACTCTCCCGACCTGCCATTCAAAAATACCATTTTTTTAGTCAGAGATTCAAAATGTGTCAATAAGTGACGAATTTCTAACAATTTTGTTCTGGAATTTTACTTTTATTTTCCTGAACACCCTGTCCATTTTTTTACGATAAATTCCTTGTAAAAGTGGTCCAAAAGAATCTCCATATATGGACTTGGCACACGTGTGGCATGTTCTGCATGCCGCGTTGCATGCCGACTTTTAACCAATAGGGATGGATTCACTGTCTCATATCCAGGTGCCACAGCATTTTTTACGCAGCGGGCATTATCAAATCTGAGTGGGCATTATCAAATGTTAATACACGGTCACAATGTACGTTGTTGAATAGGGATTTTACTGCTGACGTCGTTAGCTATGCCCACTTGTAATGGCAGCATTTTGCCGGTTATCGCTCGCGCGCGACGGTACGGACCTCAACAACAAGCAGCAGTACAGCAAGCCAACATTCGCTCAGCTCAAGGGCAAACAAATGCCTGAGACGTGTTGTGCCGTCGGCTGCACATACCAACGAGGGTGTATTTAAGCAAAACCTAGCAGACAAGAAAAGATGTGAAAATTGGGTAGCAGCATTTCGACACCGGGATTGGCAACTACGGATATGCAACAAATACTTCATATCAGGTTCATTTCAGGCATGTCAGGGGTAATTTTGGCTTTTCTGTGTGCGTCAATCATTAATGTAAGCAACTAACAAAAGGGTACGCGATGGATATTATCCGAATGGTTTATATTTTGTACTGGGCCGTAATAATCAGCTACAATCGTTCCTTTTTCAGCGTTGACTGTGATAAAGCCTGCAGTCCATGACTGGACATGCCAGCTTCGGTCGAAAATGAGCACCATTCATACCCTCGTACTAGCTTAGTTGTGTTCGGAAAAAGTGAGCAAATTTTCCATTCAATTTTCATGTCTAAAAATTGTCCATATATAAATAGTATTTTTTAGTTTATTATATACATATGAGACCACTACAAGGTTCATACTGTACAATTACATGAAAAAAATTTAAAGAAAAAGAAAGAAGAAAAATTACTATAAACAGAACCCCAAGAATCCTTTTCTAAAACATCAGACACATAAAAATATATGTAGATAGGATATTATAATAAATTGTATTTGTTGTTAATCATTAAAACCAAACACAATCCAACAAACAAAAATACAAGCTCAACAAATAACACGACAAATCTCAAGTTAAAAGCGGAGAAAATCTACAGAAAAATTGTAAATTAAAATTCAATAAAACATGTTAAGAACTTGCAGGTCCTGGTAACAAAGTGCCAATCAAAGACAACCCCATCTCCTGCATTCCCTGCAGACTTTGAGTTGATTGAGGTTGTATTATCCGCCCGACTGCCAGATAGGTTTTTATGCCACAAGCACAAGGTTCTCACTTATATGACCGTAATTAACGGACGACACTGTCTCTGTTGTTTGCTCCACAACTGACCAAAATCTTTGTTGAAGCTCTCCTCAAAAAATGGGGTTGACGGACTGATGGACTGATGTACAACAATCAATCAGTCGAGGGGCTAATCTGATGGGTCGACGGACCAATCTGATTGGTCGACGGACTAATCTGATGGGTCGACGGACTAATCTGATGGGTCGGCGGACTAATCTGATTGGTCGACGGACTAATCTGATGGGTCGGCGGACTAATCTGATTAGTCGACGGACTAATCTGATGGGTCGGTGGACTAATCTGATGGGTCGACGGACTAATCTGATTGGTCGAAGGATCAATCTGATTGGTCGACGGACCCCTGTAATATTAGGAAAATAACATATTTACATGTAGATAATACAGCATTTACAACATACACATTACATGGTGCAAATACTTTGTACACACACTTGTAGTAAAATGTCATAGGTCATACACTGTGGCTTGAGTGTATAGCCTTGAGTTCTCTTATTACCAATACACGGCTGTTCAACAGTTAAGACCACTGAAGGAATGTGACCAACTACACACTTTCTTGGGTAGACAGTCTGTGTCCTCGAACTAAAACATCTTAGGTGACAGTCTTCACATAAAACATCATAAAATGACTTAGTGCACACAAAATAAAACTCTTAATCTCTGTTGGTGGGCATGAACTAACTTTGAAATCTGGCATACAAAAAATTGTAAAAACACTTCCAAAAGAGTGTGATATTGCTTGAAATATAAATATACAATATAATTCAGGAGCTAACCTGGATATGTTAAGCTTTTCTCCTACTTTTGGCTACACCCGCCTTGACATAAACACAGATGCCACTTGAACTATATAATAGAACAGAAATTTATCCTTACAAGGTGTCCAAACATCATCATCAATCACAAACTAGGTCACTGTTGAATTGAGTTTGACAAACAACGGGGTAATCAAAACAAGTGGAGGGAAGTACACTAAAATAACTTTAGATGAATGCAGTGATTGAGATTGATCACAAAAACAAGCAAGCAATACAAGTCCATTAGAAGTGACACAGTTTCTACTAGTCATCAATGTCATCAAAATAAATTCAAAATGAAGTTACATGTACATACAGGTAGATTACAACTGGAAAATATTCTAAGGACAGCAACTCACCCCATATGGCTACTGTGTCGACTTATGTGTCTGGGCTGTTGACCGGTGGTCTGCTGGGTGGTATGGATGCAGACTGAATTCAGACCCTAGCATAGGCCCTTAAATGCCCTTTGGAGTCTCTTGATGGACATTTACATCAAGAATACAATTGGTCACTCACATATTTGACCAAACCCTCCTTGAAGTTTGGTTTGCATATAAACTTCCCCATTGGTCAAATCTTTGAAGGTTCACTGTTTAACTTCACTAATCAGCGGAATTAGCAAATTTGATGATCTTGATCCCAGGCCCCAACAACCTGCAAGTCTGCAACCTCCAATTTGATTATACTCCCAGACAATTGAAATTGCCATTCTGTTTCTAAAAATACTTGGTCGGGACTGTGGGAAAGTTCCCCTAAAACAATGGACTGAATTAACTGGGCTGGATTTCCTGACAATAAAAAAAGTATTGCATATGAACAGAATAATTATTTTAGAACACTAGCAAGTGTACCTGGCCACGCAGCATTTTGGTATTTGGAGACCTGCAGTGGTGGTACTTCTGCAATTCCTACTGCAGACACTGACTCTGTAAGGTGGGAGAATGCCTCTTAAAGTCATGGAATTCAGTAATTTGTTACTGAACTTCAGCAGTACATGTAACTTACTTCTAGATTCCAGTATGGGGAATACTAATGTAATGAGTGCAGTCGTGTATGAATAATCCCTGTGCCTGAGAAGGCTTCAAAAGGCTTTCTATGGTCTTGCCACACCAGGCTGGCGTACTCTAAAACGGGATGAATATACATTTATCCACATCAAGTGGGTCAGATACCAGTGCACAAGTTACCTGAGAATGCATAAGGTATACAATTTACTTGATGCTTTAGTTATAATATCAGCAATACGAACATCCCATTTTAAATTACATGTATATTGAATAGTCACTCCAAGCAATTACCAGACGTTACACAGCTAAGTGATGCACATTTATTGTGACAGGTGAGTGTGTGTTAGCCTTCCTTCCCGAGTCAATTATCATAGTATGACATTTAGATGGTTTGGTTAGTACTTTATTATCAGAACACCATTGTGACAAGTCATTAAGAGAGGCCAGCATGTTATATGTTTGGCCGTGACTGATAACTTCACCTATCATTACATTATCTACGTACATGTACTTCCATGTACAACCTACTCCTGCGGTTTCCAAATGCTGCACCATTAACCAACACCAGAAACAGGATGGGTCCCAATTTGGTGCCCTGAGGTACTCCACATGAAATCCCTAACAGATAAGTGACCATTGAGTTTAGTATTAACCACTTTGCGCCGGGCCCATTTATCCATGTTGATTCTGCTGGGCCGGGTGATTTTTCCCTTTTTTCTGTTTTCAAAATTCTTTAAAACTTCGTAACTTCATTTACTGGACGTTCACACCCACACGAATGACTGTCTGGTGGCTACTCTAATCTGACAGATAACATCTGACGCCTGAATATTTCAACCAGGCCTGCCGCCTTGTAAAAAGAGCCCAGATTGTGATTGTAATTTTCTTTTGTTCCTAAATCCGGGACAGTGCACTGCTGAAGTCTTTTCAATATGGGCTAGATTAGCATACCATACAGCGGTATTGTATTGCTCATCAATGGAGCACTGGAGTGCTTTTGTCCCCAGTGGTAATGCACTCACACTGATTGCTACAAACTGTTGTATAATCTGTCAAAACAATGAGAGATTGCCTCCGCTATTGACAAATGAAAAAAGATGGCAATTCCAAGCAACTCAATCTTTCGTTCCAATTAGGGTCTTTTGTTACAAGGCCCAGCTCTTTTGTCCAATTTCGGGCAGTCCTGCATTAGATGTACGGAAAACAAACCCAAAACTGGGCTCCTTGGTGCAAAGTAGTCAATACGTACAAGGTTTCAAAACAACTGGACTTGGAAAGGAACTGGAGAGTGTAAGTACAAAAAATAAATTCATAGAAATAAATATTTAAAATAATAAAAAAATTAAAGATGCTCTTTCACATATAATCACAGGGTTCCAGCTGGGTTCCAGCTGGAAAATTTCAATTAATAACCACAGCTGCAGCCAAATGTTTGATTTTCTACAAATTTACAAGCCAACATCATGTATTTTTGTAGCCAATTTGTTTGACAATAAAGATAAACAAATAACACATGATTCGCTCTGATTATTTTCAGTTTGTGTGAACTGCTTTTCAAATGGATTATTACAAACGGACAAACATTTAATAAAAACTACATCCTGTACGTCTAATATTTCAAATGTTTGTTGGAATTAATTTCCATACGTCTCATATTTCATAAGTTTTGCTGTAAGTTATTCCAAGGTGCATGTAAGTACATTTGAAGAATATATGCACATATGAATGATTCAGATACCAAGAATACAAGGTTTTTCACCAGACCACAGTTTGAATGCCTGATAGAAATCAAACACACTTCTTGGAAGACCTGCAGCAGCAACCCTCATCAAGGCATCCAGTTTGTCAGGTTTGAGGTTGCTCCATTTTACACGTATATAAAGCAAGCACAAAATTATGCGGAGACTTAGTGTTTTTATTCATGTTCAAAGCCCAGGAAGTAAAACGCAACTTGTACATTTGTGGAGCCCACACATACCGTACCTGTTCACCGACCTACACTCAACCAGACTCGGGCCGCGACAAATTTTTTTTTAAGCTTGCCAGATCGGGCAGGCATGCAATAAATTTGCTTCCCCAAATTGGATCAACAATTGCCCAAGGTTTCTCGAAATCTGCGATTATTATGGTTATTTAACTTAGGCCTACTGCATGTAAGCAGTCTTTTATTTGGCCCAAAAAATAGTTGTGCTTCCGATTACACAATCGGGCATTAGGTCAGAAAATTTTTTGGTGGGAGGGGGCAATTATTTGTGCTGATTGAATAGCATGAATGGGAACGACGGCTCCCAAAATTATCTCAAGAGTGATGAACACCTGTGTTAATCTATATAAAAAATTTCAACAGTCAACAATTCACCAGAATTATGGACAATTCACAGTGCACACAGTGCTACTCAGGCAATCATGACAGCAAACTGGCCAACAATGTCCGAGTATCTCGTGGTAAGCACACGTGATGCATCCAGACCAGCGGGCGATAAACCTTGTGCTGCGGCAGGAATTTTTTGAAACACGCTCGCTTCAACTTTCAAGTATGAGCAAAACAACCTCAAATTAACCCCCTGACAACGGGAATTTCTTCTTTAAGAATTCCAGCCTTGCTTGGCCACCAAGGCCACCTGACAAACCGCAAATTCCTGGTTTGATGCCCTACGTGCTCTGCACGCTTTGAATTACATGGTGAAAAGGCTGATTGTTGCGGCTCTACTCACCCTTACACATTCCTGTTGCCTCTTTTCAAAGTGGGGACTATTGTGAAGCAAAAGATGATGATGCAAAATCGGCCTTTTCATTTCTGGGCTACGCACAAAGACCAATTACCATATATAAAAGCGCCAGGGACTGCCTTCTTTCACCGTATTAGCTGAATATTAGAATATTAGCTGAAAAGCAGGCCGAGGATCTCAATTTTTATGGCGGCTGTAGCCGCCTCCCAGTGCAAAGGGGTTAAACTCATGAACACAGAAAATACATACATAAATAACTTGCAGAAAACCTTTACAACATCGATGATTTTTTTGACCTGCAGCTTTAGGGTTGCATGCAATATGCATGTACGGCTGATGTAGTGTAATCGACCAGAGTGTACAGTACATGTATCAACTTCACGCGTTCTGTTGCTTATGCGCATGTGTTTTCACCACTGCGACAGCGAACGTAGGTGGGAACTGTTCGTGAAAGTTAGAAATTAAAAAATGAAATTTCATTGAGGAACAAGTAATAAGGTTTGTCTAAATTTGCAAAATAATTGCCAATTTTTCTTGCCAGGTCAATGATATAATAGCCAAAATTACAATTACTTGTCAATTGGCAAGAATGGCAAACGGCAGCTGTTTTACGGCGTTATAATGCCCCTTTACAGCGTTATAACACCCTTATTTAGGGCGTAATAACGCCCTACTTTCAGGCATAATAAACACCCTTTTACAGCGTAATAACGCCCTATTACGGCGTAAGAACGCCCTATTAAGTTGTTATAACGCCCAATTGCGGTGTATTAACGCCCTATTAAGGCGATATAACGCCCACTTTTAAGGTGTAATAACACCATATCATGGCGTTATAACACCCTAATACGACGTAATAATGCTCTACAGCATCCACACAATAACACACATGGCTCCGCTTAAGCGTGTAATATTTGCAGTTACTGTGGCCATCCTTGGACAGTTCAAATCTTGCAAGGTACACGTATCTGATAAAAGCCCCTTTGTCTGCAGGGAACAGAGCATGATTACGGCACAATTGGGCATTATAACACCATAATTTACAAGTAAATGCTTCTCAATTAACCCTGGACCGAGTTGACAAACCTGCTAATTTGTGAGCAGACAGAAGTGTTATAGGACATGAGTCCAGGACTCTGACTCAATTCACTTTTTGGTGACTCAGACTCGACCCGAGTCACATAGTAAATTAACTGACTCAACCACTTTGAATCAGACTTGAGCTTGGTGATTCGTGACTCAAGAAAATGTTTTCATAACAAAAAAGAAAACTTTTTACAAATTTGAGAAGAGTGCAAGTTTCTTTCTATACATAACTCGATGGCGGACGGCAGAAAATCGCATGCAGGGGTTCATGACCACACGCACACACGCACACACGTACAGCAGGCCCTATGGTGTCATATAAAAGTGTCTGCTACCAAGGAGTTCTGCTTAAACTCGTCGGTATGCATGATGTACAGCACTACATAGAGGGATTTCACATTAGTGCCCTCTGCACATATCAGCATTGAAACCGAGGCCCTTTGTGTTGAACCTCGACACCGCCCGCAGAGTCGACACGGTACATGCAGTATCCGGTTCTTAAGTGTGATGCCACTCCAGTTTAAACCGCCCACTGTACATGTAGATACGCGACCATCGCAGGTACATTAGTTTGCGGTAAAATTGCCGTTATTTTTTCATTTGATTTGATGTGTGGAATCATCCTGAAAGACTCTTCCACAAAAATGTGCAGCCTGAAAAGTCTGAATTTAACATATCTTTATGTATTTTGTGTCTTGACTCCTTACTTTCATTCGTCTGATCACATTAAGAATTGAAGCTGACACGTAAAGCCTAGTTTTCAAACGCGAAAGTGAACAGATCGACGATTAAAGCATCGTATTGGGATCGCTCTATTCAATAAAGCTACATGTAATACAAGGTGGACACTATATGGCATCACATCAGAGCGTTCAAACATGCCATCAGCAGTTTACAAAATGAGACCAGTCTACCCTAACACATCTTGTGTTTTAAAATGTAACAAAAAGCTTCTGTCAGGAGATGGGGTTCCAGCTTTACCGAACATGGGCTCCATCAGGGTACTTGTTCTGGACCCTTGCATAGAAGGTTAATAAAGTAAAGAAATAAAGTAATACCTTCTTGTAGCCAAAGTTTACATGGTGGATTCTTTTCATTTCGGATGAAAAAGCTAGCTTTTCCTTTGTAATGAACCATAGCTCTTTGGAAAAAGATTTATTAACCTAAGCAATCTGAACAAGAAGCATATCAAGCAAAAACCACAGAATTCAAGGTATGCTCGGCAAAAAAAAAAGACTTGAGGCATGTGACTCATGCTCAAGGCTTTTGCCTTTTGACAACACTGGCAGACAGGATCACAATGTACACAGTAGAAAAGGCTAGTGAAATGACCTTTGTGATACTGCAGCTGGTATTGGACATGTACAAAGTAACAGAGCCTACAAATCTTTCAATAATTCTTATCTTGGCATTTCAAATACTTTAAAAATGAGTGTATACCCTCCATGTACTGGTACATGTATATGTACACATGTACAATCACACTTACGATAAGGTAATCCTGAGTGTTTTCCCACTTCAAAGTCGAAATGAGCCCAATCATTTGGTGCAGCAAAAAACCAACCAAGCCGGTAGTGAAGCCAATCAGGCCCATCATTACCCATCGATCCCAGTCCAACCTATATGTAAGTCAAACAAAGCAAACATTTTTACAGTACTGCTGGGAAGTAATGACTAAATGGAAATAGCTGAAAGCAGTTATCATTTTTAATACCATTCTTTCTGTGTACTGTATATGATTAGGATCTACTACATGGTAGCATCGATACCTAATAGTCTTTGGAGAGCAAACACAAGCGTTTCTTGAGCCCAAGTCATCCTAAGATCAACTGCCATTATGGATATTAACCAGAGTAGCAGTATATATATATGGATAACCAGTGTAATAGTACCAGAATAATGTCATTTCATTTAACTTTGCCAAGAAAACAGGAAAATGTGTCAAAATATGAAACTACAGCAGTGAAGTTGTCATGCCTCCCTGCAACTTTTATACATGTACATATATGCAAATAACTTCATTTGAGTAAACACACAAAACTGTGTATTTTCTCTCAACGGCCACACACAGTGACTTGCATGTACATGTATTTTGCTATCATGTTGTGATCTCTCCTCCGACTATCAACAATTTATGGCTATGTGAAATGAGTCAAAAGTCTAATTAATTGATCAAATCCAAGGTAAATGTTGAACATAATTTAAAAAATGAACAATTCTTAATTCAATCACCATTGCCATCCACATCACTGACTACAACATATCCCACCCCAAGTTGACAAATCCACTCACTCTTCCTAATTCCCCCCAAATTCCCACCTGAATCTCCATCCCGCCCAGCCACTATCCCATCCCAAACCCCAACTCCCCAACCCAACCCTACCAAAATCCTAACCAGATTGGAATGCTTATTCAATTCTAGAAAACCTAACTGTCATGACAATTTGCATCTAGCACAGTGTACTCATGCATATATTATGTACGTGTCATACAATTTATAGCTCTAGGTCATACAAAGGAAGTTCTGGGCATTTGAACCTGCCTTTTCTAATCCTCTGTCATGTCTGTAATCCTCCATTCAGTGTTGGAGTACTCATACTTGTACTCAGGTACGTCTCAAGTTCTGGCAAGTACTTGACCCATACTTGATTTTCAGTAAACTCAGCCCACACTTGGAACTAAATCAGAAAACTTGGTACTTAGATTCTTGCACCTCAATACAACCCGGTCTCCACTGTTTCACTAATAAAAACCACCACAAAAAGGACCTTTGATAAAAAAAATCTTTTGGGGCATTTAAAATGCACCAGATATAAGGTTTGATTCTTCTTCCCTTGGAGTCATATCACTGGACCCTCTTGATCTCAAGCCATTGCATTTTAAACCCCCCTTCTGGTAATCTTGGGTACACTCCTGAAACTTTAACATTTGGGGGTTCAATTTCTTGTTTAATACATAAAATCCACTTCCGGGCAAGAAGCCTGTATAAGGATTAGGTTTGGTATTGATGAAATTTAAGAGGAAAGCAAACAATAATGACATAATTATAGTTACCTGGCCAGCCTGGACAGAAGTTATTATTACAAAGGCTCGCATTTGCTTGACAGCTTGCCAAAAAATGAAGATACCAGTGGTGGTAAACTTGAACTAATTGGATCTAGTCACTTATGTCTTGCAAAAGATTGTCAGCAGACTGCCTTATAATGAAATGTTATAACTAAAACTACATTGTACAAGGGCTTCAAATACTTGACTGTAACAAAGATCAGTACCACATTGCAGATAGGTGACATTGTTATAAATCTGTCTGAAGCTATCTGTAAAATGGCATAATTAAACCATAAGTTGCATTGTGCGCTGTGAAAAAAAATGCTTGAATTCCCTGCATGTACATGTACATAACAATCTTTAGAGCATGTACTGGTACCTGTACATATAGGCTCAGGTCAAACCCTAACATTGTCTTCCAAGTCCAATGCCACAGCCCTAATAGTCCCAAATCCTCCAATTTCAATAGGATTTCACATGGGGGTAACGGTTAAGAGTCCATCTTCCAGGCTATAGCCTACACAACTGTGCACTTTCCGGGAAGTTTAATGGTGTAGTGAGGCAATTATCAGATGCCACACACAAAGAAAATGAAAAATGGCTTGTGCATGGACAAGTGTGTTAGTGTTGTCAACATGTTAACCTCAAACAATGCTTTCCAATTGCCTCCTCTTTATATTTACAGTTAGTTCAAAAGTTTAATGGGTTACATGTACATGTACCTTTCCAATGTGGAAAGCATGAGCTGTTCTTTAACTGCCACAAATGTTTGAACTTGGTGATGCCACAAATGTACTATGCACACCCAAGTAGAGATTTAAGTCTACTGTTAAAACTCTCTTGAAAGAAATAATTTAAGCTGTTCGTAAGGTATTTGGGTTGTACACTGGAGACAAATGGGATTTAAACAAAGACTGCTGTTATGGTAGTATTTAATAGATATAGAAAGTTATACCGCAGTTTCCAACCTTAAAATGAATAACCATATTATTGATCATGACCATTTTCATTTCCTTACTATTAAGAACTCTATTCCACTAAAGCCACATACATGTACATGAAGAGAAAGTACCTTTTAGGCTGCTGTTTCAGCCAATTTTCATACACATGACTATGAGATGGCAGATAATCTACACTCTCATAGCTAGCTAGAAGTTCTTTTTCTTGCTCAGTGTACTGGTGATTGACATAGCGACTCTCAAAATCTCGACCTCTGGCAAAAAACCCACTCTGATCATCAGTTGGATGAATCCCTTCTGTGTTATCAGCAGCTTGGAAGGTGACTCTGCGCTTAGAACTATTCATACTGGCAAGGAGGTTGAATAAGTCAGTTATTCCTGAAATGAAACAAAAAACACACAATAAAAGCAAGCCAAAGATAGTTTTATGGTCTATTTTACCAACACACACTGGTACTCCGAACAAAAGACCAGGCTGCTGGGCA
>NW_019091611.1:192141-223171 GCF_001949145.1 Acanthaster planci | reverse complement strand
AATCCTTAGACCAATAGACCGTGCAGTATAACAGGGAGTGCTGACGTAGCAACTCTGTGTCGTAAAAAAAATAGTATAAAAAACAACGCGTCACGGGTTAAAATTTAGTCATAACCATGGATATCTACCAAGAAATACACAATTGTCAAACTTACAAAGAACTGGGTCTCATTCTCGAGACGTTTCAACTGATCAACACGGGTGCGGTAACAACGACGACCACCCGGACGATGGCGTTGACCCGTGGGCGGAATTTGAGAGGATGTTTGAGAGGACGAGGGGGCGGAAGAGCTACCGGAGGAGGAAGACGAAGATAACCAGCCGCCTAGGAACAGGATTCGCGTGGAGAGACTGCAAGATTATTACGATATTGTAGACGTTAATGAGAAGTTTGTAAAAAAGTATCAAGCCTCCACGTATGATTACAAAGTTCAGTTCAGGAACATGGACCATTTATCATTACGAGAGTTTTTACCACGCCTGGGTTCCATTTTCGAGATCATTTTGGAGAGGTTAACGGACGGTCTCCCCGCCGAAGACAGAGTAAGGTTGGTGTTTCAATCGGCTCACTTGAATTTTCCCATTGCTCTGCCATTTCTACGCGTCGACGAATTAACGGTCGAGAGATTTCTGGCTCGTATCGAGCAAGTGTTGCAGTCCTACCAATTTATTCGATTGGACGATAGGGTTGATATTCATTTCGTGCACATACGGATGCAAAAAGGGGGCAGGACCCAAACTCACGGTGTGGTGAAAATTCGAGATGTGTTACGCAATAAGAAGTCGATCATTCAGATTAAAGATGATGTGACGGAACTGTGTTGCGCCAGGGCGATCGTGACGGGGATAGCTACTATAGAAAACCATCCCAAAGTAAAACAGATCAAAATTTGCAAATTTCAGGACGTCTTACCCAAATACCGCCTTGTGGTGTTATCGTTCGATCATTGTAACGCCGCCATTTTCAAAGGGCCTGTCCGCCGACATACCATCTACCTGTTCTTTCACGACAATCATTACAATCTGATCACGTCCATGAAGGCATTTTTAAACAGGGGTTATTATTGCGACAAGTGTCAAGTGGGGTATAATGCCAAAGAAAAACACACGAGATGCGCAGATGACTGCAAAGTGTGTATGTCTGTCGGCTGCCCTTAGGGTGATAGACACTCGGGTGCACTGTTTGGAATGCAACCGCAATTTCAAAGACCAAAGGTTTTTCGATAATCACAAGAGTAAAATGATCCAGGACAAAACAGTCTGTCAAACGTATTATCGGTGCAAGCGCTGCAATGTGTTCGTGAATATCAATATGAACGGCAAGCGCGGAGAACACGACTGTACCCAAAGGTATTGTTCCATTTGCAAAGAAATGGGATCGATCGATCATCAGTGTTTTATCAAACCCGTGGAAAATAGTGACAACGACGATTCTCCCCCACACGCAAACGAGGGTAGCGCGGATAGGAGTACGGACCGTGACTGTAGGGCGGGTGGAAACAAAAAGGCCAAATGTAAGAAAGAAGTGGCCAAATACGTGTTCTTTGATTTTGAATGTACTCAAGATGACAGCGTTCACGAACCCAACTTGTGTGTTGCTTGCGTGGTTTGTGAGTTTTGTGCCGAAAGGTTGGAGAACGACCCGATGTATAAATCGTGTCAGCACTGTTCGCATTTGCGCGAGAAGATTTTCAGGAGTGATAAATGTAAGGAAGAGTTCTGCGATTGGCTGTTCAGTTCCAAAGATACGCTAAATTCAATCGCCTTGGCGCACAATCTGAAGGCGTACGACGGGTATTTTTTGCTCAGTTACTTGTACGATAATACTATCTTACCCGAGATCATATACACGGGGTATAAAATACAAGCCATCATGTTACCACAGTTTAAACGTAAAGTGATCGATTCCATGAATTTTCTGCCCATGGCGTTGGCCGAGTTGCCCCAAGCCTTCGGTCAGAAGGAATTGCACAAAGGATTTTTCCCTCACTTCTGGAATACGAAACAAAACCAAGATTACGCGGGCCCCTACCCCGATGCTAAATACTACGACCCGGAAGGTATGAGCTCGGATAAGAGACAGGAATTCTATAGTTGGTACGAGAAACAAAAGGGGAAACAGTTCGTACTGCAAGACAAATTATTGAAGTATTGTATCAGCGACGTCGATATGTTGAGTCGTTGTTGTCTACAGTTTCGCGCGTTGTTCAAGAGGGTCACTTCCACGGGGGAGGGCGTCCCGGTGTGGATCCCTTCAAGAGTTGCATCACCATCGCTTCCGCCTGTAATTTAGTGTACAGGAGGAATTTTCTACGCGCAGATACCACAGCCATCATCCCCCCTCATGGTTACGACAATGAAGAAAATCAATCCAAAGTCGCGCTGCAGTGGTTACACTACGTGCACTTCACCTCGGTTACTTATATTCAGCACGCGAGAAACAAAGGTTAAAACAGATTCGAAAATACAAGGTGGACGGATATGACACCAAAAATCAGATTATCTATTCCTTCAACGGCTGTTACTTTCACAGGTGCGTCAAGTGTTATCCCAATAGAAAGACGGTCAACAACACGCTCATGACCCTCATGGCCGAATTGTACACGCGCACTCAGGAGAGGAAATCATTTCTCCGAACCACCTGTAAACAGTTTGTCGAAATGTGGGAATGCGAATGGAAGGCCATGTTCAACACCTTACCCAAAGACATGAAACGCGCGCTGCAAGACGAAGCCATCACCGGACCCCGCGCCACGCTGAATCCTAGGGACGCGTTCTACGGGGGAGCGAACCAACGCCACCCGGTTATTTTATCAAACCTCTGGGGACGAAAAGATTCACTACGTGGACTTTTGTTCCCTGTACCTCTACACGAACAAGTACTGCTCCTACCCGCTCTATCACCCCGAGATTATAACGGATAACTTTAAAGACGTGTCCGACTATTACGGTCTCATCAAATGTAGCGTCCTACCTCCACCGACCCTGTATCATCCCCTACTGCCTTATCGATTGGGTGGGAAGTTGACATTTCCGCTCTGCCGCACATGCGTAGACACTCAACAACAGACCCCTTGCCAACACACAGACGATGAAAGAGCGCTGCACGGTACGTGGGTTTTCGTTGAACTGGAAAAGGCCATCAAATTGGGTTACAAGGTGGTAAAGATGGAGGTAGTGTGGCATTTCTCACACAGTGAACAATATAATACGGACACCAAGACCGGCGGATTATTTACCGAGTAC
Organism: Acanthaster planci; assembly: GCF_001949145.1. The sequence continues at coordinate 219,925 of NW_019091611.1, read as the reverse complement.
ATCAATATATTCTTGAAACTAAAAGTCGAAGCGTCGGGAAGGCCGGGTTGGGTCAAAACCGAAAGAGATAAGGCGGAATACATCGATCTGTATTTCCAACGGGAAGGGATTCGGTTAGATGCTTCCAAAATAGACCCAGGGCTTAGGGCACTGGCTAAGCTCATGTTCAATTCGTTCTGGGGAAAGTTCGGTCAGAGACTAAACATGCCTCAAGTCACGATCGTGAGCGATCCCTGTAAGTTGTACGAGATTCTGCTGGCCGATGATAAAGTGGTCCACGATATTAGTTTTATCAAGCATGTTCGGGGAAGCCTTTCATCAGGGACTTTGAAATGCCAATGTGCAGACAGGCGTTATACCGGCCTGGAGTAGGCTGAAGACTTCGTCTTCCTCCTCCGGTAGCTCTTCCGCCCCCTCGTCCTCTCAAACATCCTTCTCAAATTCCGCCCACGGGTCAACGCCATCGTCCGGGTGATCGTCGTTGTTACCGCACCCGTGTTGATCAGTTGAAACGTCTCGAGAATGAGACCCAGTTCTTTGTAAGTCTGACAATTGTGTATTTCTTGGTAGATATCCATGGTTATGACTAAATTTTAACCCGTGACGCGTTGTTTTTTATACTATTTTTTTTACAACACAGAGTTACTACGTCAGCACTCCCTGTTATACTGCAAGGTCTATTGGTCTCGGGATTAATGCCGGAGCCACCGCTTGGTACCTTTGTCACGATCGTGAGCGATCCCTGTAAGTTGTACGAGATTCTGCTGGCCGATGATAAAGTGGTCCACGATATTAATTTTATCAATCGCGAAATGGCAGAAGTGCGCTATGAATCCCGACAAGAGTTTATCGATCCTAATCCCAAAACAAACGTGGTCATTGCCGCCTTCACCACAGCGCACGCTCGTCTTAAACTGTACGGCGTGCTCGAACAATTGCAGGATTCGGTCTTGAACTACGATACCGACAGAGTCATACACGTGGATAGGCTGGGGCAGTACAAACCTCCTTTAGGCGATTTTCCGGGCGATCTCACCAACGAAATTAGTCCCCATGACGGCAGCTATATACAGACATTCGTGTCAGGCGGGCCCAAGAATTACGCGTATCGATTGGACACGGGTAAGACGTGATGTAAGGTCTGGGGATTCACCTTAAACTTCAGAAATGCGCAGCGGATCAATTTTGATTCCGTGGTTGACATGGTCAAAGGGGTCGGTCCTGAAAAGATCGTCATAGCAGATCCTCACAAGATCGTCAGAAATGGCAAGACAAAGGAAATCTTGACCAAGTCTGCTACCAAAGATTATTGCGTAGTGTACAGCAAGAGGGTCATACGGGATGATTACAATACCGTGCCGTACGGTACAAGCCTTCATAAAAAGAACGGCTCGACTGTCCCCGTCACATTTGATCCAAAAGCACCATGGCGAATGCACAGTTCTGTAAATGTTCTCCCCCGTTTATTCGATTTATATTGTTAATTATACTTCTCGTGTTACTGGTTATTTTATCGTCTATATTTGGCATTAAATTGTCCAGTATCTTGGAAAGCGAATGTTTTGAATGTACCCATATTTGACGCAGTAAAGAATGTCAGTGACGTTGTATAAGGGAATTCCGTGACGTCATTAGGTTGTCACGTTTTACGATATGACGTCATCGTGCTTTAGCGATAAATTGCGGCGCGCTTAACCGCGAAGTCATTTTCCCATGGGCACGAAACTACAACATCCCGCCACGTTTTGCGTAGCGGGACCGACGGGCAGCGGCAAGACTCAGTGGGTCAGTAAATTAATTAGAAATCATCATGTATTTGTGGAGCCTCTTGAGAGAATTTGTGGTGCTATGGTCAGTATCAGCCGGCTTACAAGGAACTGTCTCGCGATCTACCTGATGTTCAGTTTGTGGGGGGGGGGGTTTGCCGGAGGATTGGTCAGAGCACATCGACCCGACGCACCAAAATCTAGTGGTGTTGGACGATTTGATGCAGGAATGCGGTAAAGATCCTCACATTACTAAACTGTTTACCTAGGGATCCCACCACCCCAACCTGTCTGTGATTTACATCGTGCAGAACTTGTTCCACCAGTCGAAAGAGAGCAGGACCATCAGTCTGAACTGTCACTACATCGTCCTGTTCAAAAATCCCAGAGACCGATCTCAGATTGTTCATTTGGCCAAGCAGATGTACCCGGGGCAGACAAAGTTTATGGTCGAAGCCTACGCCGATGCCACCAGCCAGCCCTATTCCTACCTGTTCATCGACCTGAAACCCCACTGCCCGGAAGAATACAGACTGCGGGCCAACATCTTCCCGGAAGAAACGGCATTCGCCTACGTGCCTAAGTAGGCCAGTTTTACGTCAACCGTCTCACTCATCAACATGACGCGACGGCTGAAGGACAACGCTTACGTGCTGCGCATTCTGAGCGGAGATTCGCCCAAGAAACGAAAGGACATTCTGAAGCATGCCGACAAAGAACTCGTCACCTGTTTGGGCGAATATGCGCTGAACGTTTTAAAAGGCAGCGTGCCCCTCACGTAGAGTCAGAAGAAAAAACTGTCGCGACACAAGACACATCTGCGAGCTCTGGCTGACAAGAAGTCTTCTCACGCCAAACGTAAACAGCTGCTGGTTCAAAAAGGAGGATTTCTGGGACCCTTTACTGGCACCCATCCTCGGTACGCTCGGCGGGTTGCTGTTTTCCAAGTGATGAAACACGCCCGAAAAATCACGATCAGCGCCCCCACGGACAGCGTGACCAGAGCCATACAGAATGTGCTACTCTCGCGTAACCCCACGCAGAGTAAACTACAGAGCCTGGAGCAGGACATGAAAGACATTTTGGCCCGAACGGACCTTCCCGACGACGCTAACCTGTCGCTGTACCAGCAAACGCTGCAACAGTATCTTCAATACGATCACGCTTGCAAGTCCGCACCCATGTGTGTCACGATGTCTACACCGGGGAGGGATCCGGCAGAGGGTCGGAAGACCACGCCATCGGGCGGCACGACTGACGGAGACCACGCCACGCTGATCGAGAAGGAGGACGACCTAACACCGCGAATTCCTCGAGTGTGCCTAAAACCTTACAGCGCAAAGCCAAACTGCTTATGAACAGTTTAAAGCACAGTGATGTCATGACTTGGAACAAAAAGGGTGAACTGGTTTATGAAGGAAATGCTGTCAAGGGTTCCAATATTATCAATCTGGTGAATGACGCTTTAAAGAATAAAAAGGGTTTCTCTCCTTACCGATTTCAGTATTTTATGCACGGATTAGCCAAATCTAACGCGCCCGAGAGTATTATTGGGAACGAAGCACGGCACAACGTCATTAGAAAGTACGAACAAATGGGACCGGAGGAAAAAGGATTACTTCCCGATATTCCCACATCCCCTCCACCCTTTCCCTCTCAAAGGCGCCTTCGGGTTGGTTGTGTCCACTCCGTTAAAAGCCAGGAAAAGACTTCAGTGGGACACGTTGTAAGCGCTGTAGCGTATTTCATGTAGCACACGTTTTTCCAAGGACGGGGGGTCTTTAGTTTTAAGTCGGTGAATGATTGTACGCTTTAAAAAACTGACTTTGTCATTGAACTGTGGTTTATTTACAATGAATGAATAAATGATGCAGAAGACAACAGAAAAAAAGTATGTTTTGTTTGACTTTTTTTACCAGTTTTGTAAGTACTAACATTGACTCGCTAAAACTAACTACGTGACGTTATTAAGACATTAAGTATTAACTAAAACTAAACTACGTGAGACGTTTAAAAGTTTTCAATTTTTCAATTACAATTTTCTTTACACAGCGTTTGTATCTTAACTCAACTACTCGAGATTATTATTAAGACCAGATTTCATTTTTCATTTTTCATTAAGACTGGGTTTCATTTTTCTTCACGCAAATTTGACGACAAATAAACTTTAAGTCTAACACGGTACATCGACATTGTATTTTTCTTCGATAAAATCCTGTACCATCACGTCATTCAAGAGGCAGTCATCCGCAAAGACGGACACAATAGCTCTCATACATATATCCCTACAGCGGTACAACAGGTAAAATAGGCAGTGCTGACCGCAAACCGTCGTTGTGGAAGATTGTAAACAGACTGTATTATACGCGTACTGCGTACTATTCTCGCGTAAAAAAGATTGAACATGTTGCCCGTAAGTGTCCGGTGACAGTCCGTAAGAGTCGAAAAATTCTGCCTTTCCGTCCTGAGTAAAGTACATCGCCAGCCAGTGGGTGCCCGGTCGATTGCTCTCGTCGGCGTTTTGACCAGGTTGAAATGAGACCCGCTCGACAAGTCCGGAGACAGATCGAAGGCAAAGAGGGAGTATTCCGACTAATAGTCTTCTTTGTTCATCTGATTGCCCTTGTCTCGAAACAGGGTATTTATACCGGAATACAAAGTCTGATAGGACATCATGTACGCTTCGTCTTTGCCGGAAACTTTGGTTGAAGAGGTCGCCATGGGGTCTGTTCGTTATCCACGTACAGCCCCAGGTAATTTAGACCGTAATGTTTAAAGTTTTTGGGGTTTTTATGATAGCCGCCGTTGAAGGCCGCGTTATCCACCATGCCAATCACCACGCGCCGGGGGATCTGCCCCAGGAACAGATTTTCGCGGGTAAAAGATTGATTTCCTTGCGGGACAGAAAACGTCTTTCCCTCCACTCTACGCAGCGGGTATTTGGCCGTAGTACTCTGTAGGGTTTTGGCATGCACTACAGCCACGGTGGGACTGACGACCACGTTTCTCGCGTACAGAGAAGCTTCCATAATCTTTACTTTGTAGTGAGTGTCTGGTAAAGCCGCCATTAAACAGAAACAGGTTGACGCCGTTCAGTAAAAACCTACCTTGAAAAAATATGTCTTCGTGAATCAGTCCCAACATATCGATAATACAGCTCTCCTTCGACACTTTGTATCTCCGCCTTAATCCCTCGTTGAAATTTTCTTCCGCGGTTGGATCGTCCAAGTCCATTTTTCCCGCCGTATCTTTGTAAAACAGGGCGGCTGTAAACTGCGATGCCTTGGCCGGTGGTCCGTAAGTGAGCAGGGTTTCCAGCATGGCTCAGTATGAGTACGTGTTGGAGGAAGACGAGACGAGTTTGTCGTTGAGCGTGACATCCACTTCGGAGAACAGGCAGTGAAGCAGTAGATTGACGGGAGCGACAGGAACACCCTCGCCCAGGTCGGCGCCATTTTCATTGACCACTTTAACTTTGACGTTGATCAGGGTGTGCGCCAAATCCAAATGTCGGTGGTCCTCTTCGGTCGCTTGCTCCGAGCCTTTCTGCCCGACGCACCGGGTGCTTTCCTTTTTAAACCTTTCTCTTGGGAGGCGGATTGCTCGGGGTGTCGCTGCATGACTTTTGACTTCATCTTCTTTCCAGCCTGTTTCACCCGTTTCTTCGCGGCCGTCTTGACATTCTGTCCGTCGAGAGTATCGGCGACGATTCCTACCCCGGTCTTCAAGGCCTCCTTGCCTATCATCGGTAAAGCGGATCTAAACAGTCCTCCCAAAATATTGCCCAGTCCGTATCCCTTCTGAACGGGGGCACCTCTGAAATAATAATCCCCGCCCCCCGCCTGATTTTTGTAATATTTCACGTAGTCCACCATGACGGCTCAAAACAAAGAGGGACGACTTTTGCGAAAATGAAGCGTAATGGTGAGTTTCCCGTGTTGGAATGGCACTTTCTCTCCCGTGTCGGTCCTTATATCCACCTGAATCGTCTCAAAGTGTTTTCGTTTGACGGGCACGTAATGGGGCGCGCTGAAGGTGTGAGCGATGACATCGCCCTGAGTGACACCAGACTTTTGCACGGGGACGATTCTCAGTAAGGGCGCGCTAACGTCTCCCACCAGTTGGTTTTCGGCAATGTCGCAGTACACGTACATACCGTAGAATCCTCCATTCACATCCACGGGTAAATGCCCTTCCAGGTTTTCGCCACTTTCTTGTATTTTAATCCCAATACGCGATACAAATAATCGTCAAAATAAATGTACACCCCCTCTCGGACTTCTATTTTTACTCTTCCCGTGTACCTATCCAAGGTGATGACGATATTACGTTTAGCCGCGTCCGTCATTTCGCCGTTGATGGCATATATGATTTCCTGCACGGAAGTGTAAAAGCCGTGCGATATTCTAGCGCGCGTTTGCACTCGGCCGCGTTTGCTGTACGCGAACGAATCGTTGTCATCTGTTATATTGTACCACGTAAAAGGATAATGGATCTCGGTCAGGGCAACCTCCCAGTTTCCGGTCAGATTAATTGGCTTGACCAGGTGCGTGGTATAATTGGACAGGGTATTGGTTCGGGTACAATGACATGGGTAAATTACTGGGCAGCGAGACGTAAATTGAGTAGAAGACGAAGCCATGGTTGCGTCCTTACGACTGCAGGTCCGTCACCCAACTGTTGAACGACGAAGGATACCCCAACCATTTAAAGAAATACTCGGTCTTTCCCTTTCTCCTCCACTTTCGAATCACTTTCTCCACTCGGTACAGATCATCGGCTTTTGCACCTTTTGCAATTCTTCCTCGTAAAACGAACCGCGAATAGTTTCACCGTTATAATCTTTTAATGCGTACACAGGTCTTGTTTGCCGCCCACTGCGTTTGGCTGTTGTAGATATCTCCTCGGGCCAGGATGGGAGGTAGGACTTTTCAAAGGTCAGCCGCCGTTTACTGACTCGAACGTTATCTCCCACTTTAAACCGAATTTAGCGGGTGGCTTGGGCGGCGCAACAGACGTTTCCAAACAACGCTTTCATTCGCACCGGTGACTTCCGCGGGCTTCATTCCAATGGTACAGTGGTGCAAATGGTTGAAGGCCTTCACCAGTGGCCCCAAGACGTCGATGTATTTCAACGTGGTTTTCCACGTAAAGTACCGCCACATGCGAGACTTGAGCGTGCGGTTGAATCTCTCCACGACGGATGCTTTGACCTCGCTGTTGGTCGTATAGAAATGTGTCCCTTGCGTTTTGAGCATTTCTTGGAACGGACGGTTGGTAAATTTACTGCCTTTATCCGTGTGTATCATCACGGGAGGTCTGCCGCTAGATCTGACATTGGCCTTGAAAGCATTCCCCAGGGCCTTGCTCGATTTATTTTCTAACGGAATAACCCAGGCGTATTTGGAAAACACGTCGACCCAAGTCGGCAAGTATCTATAGCCTCTATTGTATTTGGATAAATTAAATACATCTACCAGATCTAATTGATGGATTTCATCCCGACCCACGCCCATCATTCTATTTCTGGGATATTTTTTCTGGCTGGTTTATGGAGCGTGTAAGCGTCTTGTCCTCGAAGAAAGTCTTGAATTTGCTTTCGTGTAATCTTGTACTTTCCGTCTTGCTTGGCGGCGCGATACAGCCTGTTTACGCTGCTCAGACCACTTTCCCGTCGAATGTCATAAAAGGGAGACTTTAGGTACTTTTCCATGATCCTGCCTCGTCGAAGTTAAAGTTTGAAATGACTGCTGGATATAATTTACCCCCCTTTAATACCCACAGCGAAGTTATTACCTCTGTTTTATTTTTAAGTATCGCTTTATTTAAACATATTTCCCTCACTTCATTTTTTAAAATAACTTATTTATCTATTTCTTTTGTCATTTTCATTTGTCTATATTTCCTTTCTTTATCATTATCATTTATTTGTCTATTTCCTTTATTATTCATCATCATTTATTTGTCCATTCCCATTATTTATTTAAGTTTAAACCCTAAAAAATACAAACACTTATAAAACAACGCAGAAGGGTCAAGAATTCCAAAGTACAACCACAACCAATTTATTTCAAACAACACCTTTTAAACCAAAAAATTATAGCTACGTTCAAACTTTACCTATACAACAGTTGAAAAGAGTAACTATAAAATTTAATACAAAGAAAAAAATACACCAAAACCGAAGTGAACAAGAGAAACCTTGTGACGACATCCCTGAAGAAACCCTAGTCATGCAAAACAAATTGTTTCATAACGTTCAACTTATCTTCTTCCAGAGTTTCGATGCAGAGAAAACTGCATAAGTCCAGTATGGCCATGTCTCGGTGCCTGTAAAGGTGTTGCAGTTCTGCATTATGATCAAATTTCTCTAACCACTGGTTAAATACTTCCTCATATCTGTTTTCAATCAAATCCTCCACCATGTCATTCATGTACCAATCTAATAAAGTTTTTCTGTCTTCTGTGATGCAGCTGTGCTGTGTTTGCGACGGGTGATCCACCTCGCACCCGTAGCATTTATTCCGAATATAGGCCTATACAGAGAACGTGGATTTCAAAAACACAGCCACGTGTACATACCATAGCATGGTTGCCTGTATGAAGAGGTCGTCGTCACTGGGCGGGAGGACGGGTGGATTCTGCGCCGGGGCGACGGGAGCGGGAGCCAGGCTGGGCGGGGGAGCAGAGCTAGGCGGGGGAGTCGGCTCAGTACCAATTCTCTTCCTGGATGGCTGGTTCTTCCCGTCCTCCTCTTGCGTTAGTTCTTCATCGCCCACCTCGCCCGCTACTCCGTCCATTCGCAAGCCTCCTCAAATTTTGCCTACGGATCCCCTCATCATCTGAGTGAACGTCATTGTTGGTGCCAGCGTGCCCGTGTTGATGCGGTACGTCGTCATCGTGACCCGCACTCAGCTCGCACAACTTGTGAAGAGCGTACGCCCTCTCCTCTTCGTTGAGTTGAAACGTCTCGAGAATGAGACCCAGTTCTTCGTAGGTTTGACAATTGTGTATTTCTTGGTAGATGTTTTACGACACAGAGTTGCTACGTCGCACTCCCTACTATACTGTCCGGTCTCTTTGTCTAGGGATGTTTAATGTGGAGCCGCTGCCTGGTACTTTTGTCTAGGGATTATGACTCATATCTTCCAGATTACTTCCGGACCTCCCGGTCGACCAACCTCTATTGTATCGCGATCACAAACATTTACGTGCCAAACGGCCCGTCAACGGATCATTATGTTACGATTAGTACTCCCCATCCGTTAATTGCTTTTGAAGCCTCACTGTCAACCATCGGACTGTTGTGTAGAGATTAAGGACTCTTATCCTTTAATTCACTTTTGGCGCCTCACGGTCGGCCCACGGTCTATTGTGTAATGTTACTTACCTCCTGCCAGGCCATGGGTCTATTGTGTTGGGGAACATTTTAAGATTTTGGGTCAACGTGTACCCTAAACATTGGACCGTAACTATTGTGCTATAAACAGTGTACCATAAATAGTGTACCATAAATAAATGTACCATAAAAAGTGTACCATAAATAAGTGTACTATAAAAAGTGTACTATAAAAAGTGTACCAAACCGTCCCCACCCCACCACCGACGACTTTGTCAAATACCCTTCCGGAGCCTCTGTTCGTGAGCTACGTCTTCAAGATGTTAGGCTATTTGTTGTTTTAAGGCATTTTTAACCTCAAGTTCAGAAATCACCGTGTTGCTTTTACTCGTAAACGTGAAAACACCGACGTTAGTTTCTTCAGGTTTTTCTATTTTAAGCTTTTAATCTCTTTAAACTCGACCAACAGGCTTCAGTTCCCAATTTCTGTAGTTACCTTGTAAGCGTTTTATTCTTGGCATTTTTACCTCTGCGATAGATTCCTGTTTAGTGTAAGCTTTAATCGCGTTGATGAGGTCTTTTCGTAATAAGTTACCCTTTGCGCCAGTGGCTGTAAAGGGGATGTCGTTGTCTTGGGCTATTTTTAAAAGCTGATGATGCGACTGTCTTGCAAGATTTTGAATTTCTGTTGGCTCGCTTGAATTGCTCGTATTAACTCGAGCTTGGTATGTGTTAAGTGCCTGACTGAGAGCCCGGCCTGACCCCATTCTTAGTTCCGTGAGCTCACAATAATTTCATTGTATTCGGCCGAATATTGGGTTTTCATGTTATACATGTCCCTTGTATGTAATAGTTTGTCGTCAGTTCTTTTTGCTCGATCTATTTATTTAATAAATGATTGTTACTTGTTCGTAAATTAATACCTGCCTGATGCATCTGTCCATTGCCAGTTCTCCGAAGTACCAAAATTCTACGTTTGTTCCCTCCCTCGTCATGTATTGTCTATATCATTTTCTGTTAGTTTGTCTTTTCTCTGTCGTGCGTCCGGGTGTGCTTGTCAGCACGTAACATATGTTGTTTGCGTTTAGCTAGTGGAGGTAATGGAATGTTATGTTGTTTAACAAAGTCGGATAAAAAAGATTGTTTAAATCGATTAAAACCCGATGAGACAGGGCAACGTTGCGGTTTTGTTGGAATATTCATGTCTTCATATAGGTAATTATACATTTAATTTCAATTTTTATTGAAGCCTCATTCTTCGGATTCAGGTAAAATGTTTTTTTCCCCTGGAGGGGAATTGGGGAAATCTAGGCCGTTTTTTTTTTTGCGATGTCGTCGCCTGGCGATCTTTTTCCGGGGTTGAGAGAAATCCTGGGGTTGAGAAGAGCCCCAGGGAATTGGGAAGAGGTCTGGAGGGAAGGGGAAAGTCCCGGTTGAGGGGGGTCGGGTAGGTATAGGAGGGTAAAGCTGATCTGAAATTCTCCTTCACGTACTACTCTTTCTGCTTTGCCGTGATCGGCCTCCGTAGAATTTCTAGCTGGATACGTGAACGATTGCTTGCAGCTGTAAAAATATCGTCCAGCAAAAAATCCGGCCCGAATGTCGTGCCAATTTCAGCCTGGTGGGCCTGAAGCGTTTAAATTACATAGGGTTACTGTAATTTTGGGCTTTCTTGCATCTTATTTGATGTTCTGTGGCACCATTAGACTGATTACTGCGCTTACAACTTCGAAATCAGCTTGTAAAAAAACAGTTAAAGCCTGAGACAGAGCCGAAGTTGAGTATTGGAAAACAGCCTTAGCGAGAAACTTAAGCGGTAAACTGTCGTTAAGGGTTGCTCTACACCAAATACACGCCCATCGAAAACACTGAAAAATCGGACCGAAATAGCACCACCTGTTGACTCTCGTGAAGAGGGTAGCCTCCATTTTTTTTCACTGGAAATTCAAGACTATGGCCAGAAGAATACTTTTCGTTTCAATTTCAAGGGGGTTAGCCACGAATTTTCTTTTATTCGCCATTGAACGAAGATACCCCCAAAATTTTCATTTCTGAATGTAGCCTCCCGCCTCTATCCAAAATAGGTCCGCAATTTGGGGCTTTTGGTGAAAGAAATACTCCGAACTGGAAGCTATTAGTCCTAAATTCGGGATTGGTATAAATATTTCCATGATGCCTCCTGATTATGGCCTGTCTTATTGCAAAAATCCCGTGGAATCACAAAATATTAAAAAGCTCGCGCACAGAAATACAACCATTTGGTGGAGTGCACCCTTCAGCGGTCGAAATTAACGGTGGTCAGCTGGCACGAGGCCTGTAGAAAAGTCGGCGGACCAGATGATCTAATAAAACTGGTGGTCCGGTGGGCCAGTTGAAATCTGATGTCTTTTCTGTCTTCACAAACATCTTTCAATAACCTTTTCTCACGATAAAACGCTGTTTTTACATGTCTTTCTACTTATATTTTCTATTTTTGAAAAAGAACCGTTATTTCACGAGTTTCCATTCACTTTTTGCTGTCGCAGTGGTGAAAAGGATGTCGGACAACTCGACCGTTTGCACACTCGACTTCGGATAACTCGACCGTGGAAACAACTCGACCGTTGAGACAACTCGACCGTTGAGACAACTCGACCGTTGAGACAACTCGATCGTTGAGACAACTCGATCCGGTTTGCCAAGTCGCCCGTTAGGACAACTCGACTATGACAGAGAGACAACTCGACCAGTGAGATCTCTTCACATGATAGTCTTTTTTTCCAGTTCGAGATAGTGAAATTATTCAGTCAGATTGCAACTCTACAGAAATCCTCAAATTCCAGTGAAATGTGGTCACCGTCCACCTTTTGTGGTAGAAATACCACGGTTACCACCAAATCAGTTTCAAATTTTAAACTTTTAAATCGGACGTACCGGATCGACGAAAGTGCTGACACTTTTTCTCGTTCTGGATCTGTTTCTGGAGAGTAACCACGAGAGCGGAAATCTTTTTTCAGCCAGAACCATTGTAAAAAGCTTACTTTCTAAGAAAAATTCCTCAATATAGAAATCTTGGTTTATAAATAAGAATCCCAATGATTTTTTAAAAAATTGAATCTGGTGTAAATTTCGACTCAACTGTTTCAGCTGCACAACACGAGCCATCAACAATACTACTTCATGCCGCACAGCTGACGACCCATTATATCACATACATTTCTACAATGAAATGAGATGAGTTTGCAAAGTATATTGCGTGCATGCACTTAATGCGTGATCTAACTAGGAAACAATATGGGTTCAGTTTTTGGCCAACTTTGAAAGTCATTTTGATTAAACAGACATTAAATGCAAGAGTTTATATGACTGTTGAGTATGAAAAAAGGGTTGGGATCACTCACAGGAGGGACATATATCGCCCTAGACTATTCTTAATTTTTCCCCTACCGTTCCAAAATGTCAAAGTGCGAATTAGACTTCTGGCCAAAATTTTCTGAGAGCAAGTTTTGTTCAAGAAGAAGTTTACATTTCACTTTAAACAAAAACCTGTCTGAGAATGCAGAACTGAAGGACAACACCAAGTAGGTAGGTTTTTATTTCAAGCATACGGGCCATATACGTGTACGTGCAGCGCGGGTGCAAGATCGGTTGATTGCGCAAAGAATGACTTACTACAGCTACCATTTTTATTAATTCCTCAGAAATTAAGCTTGTCTATCTACTACATGAAATTCCATCCTTAAGGCATACATGTATATAATTTTACACCTTGGCCTCAGTAGACAACAGGGCTGAACGGACAGTGTCCCAACGGACGACTTGTCTCAAAGGACAACTTGTCTCAACGGTCGACTTGTCTCTCCCTTTTACGCACGGACGGTCGAGCTGTTTCAACGGTCGAGTTGTCTCAACGGTCGAGTTGTCCGGACCCTGGTGAAAACACGTGCGCAAAGCTCAATGCATTAAACGAAGCTGCTCTGGTTCCCGCCACGCCACGCCCATGTAAAAGAATGCGTGATGGAAACATAGCAACCATTATATCGTGACGCCGCGCCCTCCGACGAAGGCGCCCTGCTCCTCGAGGCGCGGCGCGTCGGACGGCACGCCGGAGAGTCCCTGAGCGGCTAGGGACGAGTCCTTTGGGATCGAAGTATACCGTCCCCCAAGAAAGTCGGTCTTAGTCGACATGATGGCTAATCTGACTGGTCGAAACTTAATGACGTAGCCCGGACAGACCTGACTTGAAATAAGCTTGGCCTGGACATCTGACTTATATACAACAATTAACAAGCGGCTGGTTTATTCATCATCACACTCAACCAATACACCAGTAGAGGGAGCTATTGACGGGGAGACTGTGATTATACGTGACCGGACCCAGAGCAGCGAACACCACAATTAGTTGTGGGCATCCAATGCTGAATCAGGAAATCCAGTGCTGAATCAGCAAGTCTACGGGGCTTATTGTCAGGGCTGCGCTACACGCAACTCACGTCACGAGATAGCAATCCGCCCTTGCATCGACCGCGAGCTCCTATAAGGAACTATGCCGCACCACCAATTTGCCCCTCAACATACCGAGCCCCTCAACAACACACGCACCACTCGGACATAGGCACAGTCACACTAGGCTAGGTGACTTTAACCCTTGCACAGGATTCTCAACCTTTACCTCAGGATCAGCCCTTGATCAGGACGACTAAACCTTGCCTGCGCGCGCCTTTTATAGCCGTCGTGCTGCTGTGACCACGCCTGCGTGACCAAGCAGTAACTTCCGCTGCCCTATCGCACAACGCACAAGGCGGAGCCTATGCGCTGCGCTTGCTTAACACACAGTTATGCGCGCCTAACATCTGCCTCTGTTACTGGGCAAAGCGCCATCTATAATTTTGCACCGCGCCTAGTGACTAACGCCCTCTGTCACGTCACAATACAATGGAGATCAATGGTACCAACCATAACCAGTCTGTACTGTAGGGTACACCCTCGCAAAAAGGCCCTAAATATGTCCACCGAGTTCATTAATAAAAGTTACACACTCAAATATTCTGTATTAGAGAGTCCTGAGAGCCATGAAATATAGGAATTTGAGAAATATGGCACTGAACCCCTGGCCTGGACTCTGGGCTTCAAATTCTGAGTAATTTGGATGCAGTCGGGTCCGAAAATGGCACTATTTGGCCGTTTCGCAGAGGGATGGTTTTTCAAAATGGCTACTTTTCTGGGCATGGACATTTTCTTCATTTTAGGGGTGGTCTGCTTCTGGTAAAAAAATTCTCAAAAATTCATTGGTCAACCCCCCCAAAAAATTGAAAGGAAAATGAAAGGGGACATGTCATTCATCGTATTTCTGTGCAGCCTGGACACCTGTGAGAGTTGCATTTTTTAAATTATTGCAAAGTGTGGGGATTTATCATTGCTGTCAATGGGAATTTATTTGTAGTGGTGCACCCTGTACATGTCCACCCGACATCGGTCGTACACGTAACGAATGCAACCCAAAGGCCGCAGGTCGAAAAGACATCGATGTTGCAAGAGGTTTTCTGCAAGTTAATTCACAGAACTTGGCCTCTTATTTATGTACATGTATGTATTTTCTGCGTTCATGAGTTTAATTAGAGGTTGTTCTGCTCGTGGCTCAAGGTTTGTCGCCCGCTGGTCTGGATGATATTGGAACAACTCGTACACGGGACAACTCGTACCCGGACACTTCCCCAGCAAACATTACAGTATCGGCCAGATGTTGGTTTAATAACGGTTCTTACCAGCAGTACCGTTTAGCGGCTGCCGGTAAACGACCAGTGTCGAGCCACTGCCGGCCATCCGTAAGTCAGCCGCCTCCTACGTCTTTGCACCTGCCGGAAACGGGCCAACAACGGCCCAATTAAGGTTGACCACAAGGTCACACTTGCTCAAGTTCACTGCGCGCGATGTTGGTCAACATTAGACTTGCAATAATTAAAAGTCAAGGCACAATTATGTTTGGAACTTCCCTTGTCACAACATTTACATGTGACGGGCAATGTATGACGCACAGAGAACATCGGTTATGGGATGTTTGATGAGTCGTACTCGGGAAAAAATGCTTTTTATGGTTCTATCTAATGCGGTGACGCTATCTCTTATGGAGTGATTTTACGAATAAACCTGTTTATTCCAGGGTGTGTCGCTGTGTGATTTATTTCTAGTTGGACATTGTAGTGGAGTCTCGGGAGGATAGAAATAATCGGAGGAAATTAAACAAGTGTAGACTGGAACCACATTTACCCAAACCAAAACAATACTTGCTAATCAGAAGGTTTTGCCTGAAGCTTTCATTTTTTTGAAATGTGTGTTTATCACGATCAAGCCCGGTAAAGCCCTATTCAGTTCCTTCTAATCAGCGGTTCTAAAGATACTGCACCACCTTTCATTGTGTCCGCCCCACGCATGCATTGCAACCGCTGAAGCGTACACCCGGGGGCCACTCATTTGAAAGCGGATCTTCAAAAAAGGGGGTAATCTGGAATATGATTGGCAGCGTCCGTGGTAGACGCTAGAGATGCCGCATATCGGTTATTCAAGATGGGGGTGGCGATTTCTCTTACGGGCTTCACCGTACCCACATTCATTCTGCCTGTCCTGGTGGAGATGTGAGGGCCGAAATCGCCGCCAAAGGTTCGTGAGGTTGCCAAGGCCGATGCTGTGCGCTCTGCTGGCGTCATTGTGGAGCGGATTTTAATCGGAAACCCTACGGCAGCTACCTTCTCCTGTCCCATTCCAGTAAACCTCAAGGGAACTGCTGACATAACCAGACAGAACCAACGCCCTCTTGAGCCTGCTAACCTCGACTTTAACGTAGCGACCAACTTTCTACTGTGTGACTTCTTCGACAAGGATGTCCGGGTTGGCACGGCTAAACATCTGATTTTCTACACGCAAAATCAACTGCAGCTGTTGGACAAGGCGAAGACGTGTTATTTGGACCTCGTGTTCAAACTGGTAAAGAGGCCGTTCTGCCAGCTCTTCTCAGTGGATGTATTCATCAAAGGCGAAACCGGTGAGATGCAGCAGGTTCCACTGGCATTCGCCATGATGTCCAGACGCACACAGAAGGACTGCCCCCCCCAAAAAATTCCCACCTACCGACCCTATTTTAGAGAAACATAGCACAACTGTTTTGAGGCCTAATAAAAGACTGCGTGTATTGCAGTAGGCCTAAATGAAATAACCATGGCCTAAATATTATAATATTTAGGCCTACATAGTGATAAATTACATTCATCTCCCCTCCATTTTTTTAGCTGTTTCAGCGAAACAGCTCTTGTTTTTGTTTGTTTGTTTGTTTGTTGGGGTGTTTGTTTGTTTGTTTGTTTGTTTGTTTTTTTGCAAATTTTTGTTTTTTTTAGCTTTTTCGCAATTTTGCGAAAAAGCATTTAGAATCTTCAGGGTTTTTTTTGGGGGGGTCTTTTTTTGTCACGATGACTTCATAAAGTGATTTATTATTGATTTTTAAATATTTATTTCAGCCCATTCACTTTGTACACGTTTTCGAGGCACAATTTCGGTACTTTAGTAATCGTTGATCGTCGTCAAAGTTACAGCATTCACTGACTATAAAACGAAGATAATACTGAAATATTTACGTCATGATGAAGTCATCAAGTGATTTATTATTAAATATTGAATATTTAAATAACCCGTTAAATTGATAAAAATCCATATAAAATCAACCGTGGCCTCCCACAACATTCTGTTTTCAGCAAGTTGCAGGATAAAATGTGGTCTTGAATTCATCTCATGTGGGTCATATCACGTGACCCTTCCTTCCGGTCGAAACCGGAAGTGGTTTATTGTTTAAAAATGGTAATAGGTATCAAGTTGTTTTCAACTGTGTTAGTCTGTTAGGGTATTGTATTCTTCAAATCGTCTACTGATGACATCACCTAATTATCGAGCGCCCTGTAGCGACAGATTAAAAATTCCTAAAAATGAATTTTGAACAGATGTCTGTGGCGAAGTTTGTCCAAATCACCTGAAAATGGATTTAGATGGTCATATTTACCCTGTCAACACGTGTGTGAAGAATGGGGCTGATGACGTCATCATACCGGAAGTTACAATAAAAACTTCTTTTATTCTTCAAAATCCGGTACAAAAATCAACCGTACGAGATATAACCGTGAATTGTGCATGAGATGACAGGTAAAACATTGGAGTCAGCTGCATGAATTGCATAACTTGTGTACTTTTTCACACACGTGAAGCTCCACCGACAAAAACCCCTTAAAATATAAATTGCCCACTCGAAAATCCCATTTCGAACGCTGTGCATATGCTACTGTGTGTGTGGACGCCCAATGTCTGCCTGCAAAATACACGGCGTAGAGTGCGTAGGGCATATTTTATACTTGGGACTTGGCATAATGCCGACCAGGTGCTGCCGAGAGCAGATCGCATTGTATGGAACGCCAAAAGGAACAAATGCTTAAAAATCTAATCTGTGCCTTTTCCGCGGTAAGTATGTTTTGTATTATATATTGTATTGTTGTTGTCTGTTTAATTTATACAGGGTAACCTCATCAGTTATGAAAACTGCTATTCCTAAGGGCCGCGTTTATATATAGAAACAAAATAAAAAAAGATACGAGAAAAAATGCTCACTAAAATTGATTAAGGTTAAAATTGAATTTAAAAATGTTAAATATAGTAAAAGATAAGGTAAAATCAAAGTAAAATACGATAATAGTGAAGTTACCCAGAATTAAACATAATACATTGGCTACCATTTGATTTAATAATTCCATTAATACATAAAAAGAAAAGAAACGATTCAATAAATGATATAAATAAGCTATATACAGGTGCCCCTTAGAAACAAGAGGAATCCCAATTACAACTGTATGATATAATATTAAAGTAAAACAGCTAATAATAAATTTGATGGGAAAACAATAAAAAATACTGAAAATGAACATGAATAAAACACATATATTCGGTGTCAAGTTAAAGGTGATTTAAAAAAAGAAAGTGGATCGGCCTGTCTTTGAGAAGTTGTTAGTTGGTTCCATCCCAATACCCCTAGATACTGGAAGATACTTTAACACACTTGTATACCTCACACATTCTATGATTATGCAAGCGTTGGGGAAGTGTCAACCACGACAGAGCTTCTTACAGTTCTGCAATGTGTGATCTGGGATTAGCATCTAGAATCAATCTGGCAAGGCGATTGTATATAACTTTACCAGTTTGGCAGTTTTTGTGCATCCACAACCAGACCACACAACGCTACAATAATCAAATAACGGCAGAACCACAGCAGTACGTAAGATTTTAAAGGTGGAGGCAAGGATATTGGGTTTGGCAGAATCCCAATTTGGGGGAGATTTTCTTAGCGATGAAGTCTACGTGATTAGACCACGACATATTTTCGTCCAATATGACGCCGAGGTATTTATATGTAGTGGGACACCACAAGGAGGCCCGGTCCCATTGTGAAACGGAACGAGCACCGGCACGATACACGCACAAAGACTAAGACAGACTCGGCAGGATAATTGTAGACTTGATTTATTGGTGACCAGCAACTGTCACAGGCATCCTTACAATATAGATCCCGGAGTGACAAAAAACCCGCAATGCCTGTGATCAACCTGTATCTACATACATACACTTTACACGTACAGTACCTTCACAGACAAAAGCACACGTGTGTCGTTGCTCACATAGGTTACTTGAAAGTGAACGGCAATGTCCTTAAACATAACACATCAATATCAAAACCAAATCAAGAAGAACATGTACTCACTAGGGGGTTCCGTGTAGACTGTACTACACAATCGCCATGGATTATGGCTACACAGACGTGGAAATGGGTGCTATAGCTACTGACATCAAAATATACCCATGCTCTCCGCGTCCCTCTAAAACTCGAACTCCACGGCAAACCTAGACAAAGTCTTGGACCGTCTCTTATACTGTTTTGTTCCTATTCATATGCAAAGAGTTACTTATCAAGTAAATTATAGTACAAGTAACGTGAGCTTCAATTAACACGTCACCAAAATATCACATAATACAAGGGGTAATTATTGTACATGACAATAATTTTGACATATTCTGTCAGCTATCTAAAATAACATTTGCACTTATTTTCCTGGTGGAAGTCTACCTAGTACAACCAGTCCCTGTGCGCAGGAAGCACAAAGGTCACCAAGTAACAATTACTTGACATACAAACATGCAAATAACCCAGATACAATGTAGATCAACTACACAATATGCATATTCATGTTTAGAATTAAAACAGTGAGGACACTGTTAATCAAGTTATTGGTTTTATTTCGCAGCTGTCTAGCCATTTGCCAGTTTTTTATATTGGAAGATTTTTGAGCTTTAGCTCTCATTGCATTACGTTTACGTCCTAAATAAAGCATTTCCTTTGTCACCCAAGGGGCCACATGGTTGCTTTTTTTTGACAGATTTCATGATACGGATTATGCCATCACAAGTTTGATTGAACATCTCCTCCCATAAGTCCCAAGCCTCGTTAATATAATCTTGTTTGTTTCCCATACATTGTACAACTCACTCAGAAATGTATTTCCATCGAAATGCTTAAAATTCCGTATCTTGGGAGGAACCTTAATATGTGAATTAGTTTTCCTATTTAAAAGTACCATAGAATGATCGCTCAGGCCGAGAGGGATAACATTTATATCAATAACATTACCTGGTTGAGACGCTACGACAAGATCGATGCATGTGCTTGAAGTAGGGGTCACTTTTGTGGGACTGTGAACGAATTGATTAATTTGGAACTCGCAACAAAGATTATCAATCTTTGAGCGTTCCCCTGTTTCAAACATATTAAGATTGAAATCGCGAAGTATAATCAATTCTCGACTGCCAAGGTTAATACCATTTAATTCATTCTTAAGACTAACAAAATGCTCACCTCTTTTGTTTGGAAGATAAATAACACCAAGTATAAAAGGGTTCCGATTTTTCTGCTTGATCTCAATCCAACACGACTCAACCATTTTAAGAACCTCTGACATGAGCCGATACGAAACGCTGTTACAAATATCACACTGTGGCATGGCATGCCACTCCACCATGTCTGTCAGTACCTTTACGATCATTACGAACTAATATGTAGCCAGTAATGTTAATTTCAGAATCATCAATTCCACTACGGAGCTATGTTTCACTAAGACTAAGTATATGAAGAGGATTTTGTGCCAGTAATAAACGCATATGCTCAATTTTTGGAAAAAGGCTCTGGATTTAAATGTGCAACTTTCAGGCCTCTCCAGTTTTTGATATGAGTAAACTTGGCGTGTATTCCCGTGGTAGATAATTGTCCAATACTATTACTACTAATAACATTAGATAATGAATGGCCTGAAGAGTCATCTTCAGAATTCATCGATTCTTGTGTTGCTGTCTCTGGTATCTCAGCCACTCTGATTCTTGTGAGGGGAGTGGGGATCTCTTTACCTGAGGCTGACGTGGATGTGTACATATCATTGGGTTGAAACCTTGCAGGTAGTTAGGAAGGGAAGGTTTAAAAACGGAAATTGACCTCCTGTGATGGCAATGCCATCAGCAAAAGAGTCACGTGACATTAAAAGTGCACCATTTAACGTAGAATATCTCCAAAAGTGTATATCTAATTTGGTTCAAATGTTGCAAATATCATGAAAAGGGGATGCTTTAGAGGAATTTTGACGTTATGTGATAATGACGTCATCAGGAGACAAGTCACGTAACATTAAAGGTGCACACTTCAAGGCCCTATATCTCCTGAAGTACATGCCCGATCGGCTTCAAAACTTGCAGATTTCTTGAAAAGGCAGTGCTTTAGAGGTATATTGACTCTGCCTGATGATGACGTCATCAGGAGACAAGTCACGTGACATTTAAAGGTGCACTCTTTAAAGCCTTATCATCTCCAAAAGTATATGTCCCAGTGGTATGAAACTTTGCAGATATGCAATCACGACGATGACCTTTTTCAATGAAAAGCGAAAAAGCCCTTTGTTCTGTTGCAAACAATCATAGAAGCTCTCATTTTTCTTCTTTTTCAAATTTTTCCTATTGACATAACACAGGGTCGTTCTACACACCAGTTTAATTTGGTCCTTACTTTGGGCTGATTTACTTCAAACCCGGCACATTGTTAGACCACCACACGAGGATGTATGCCGAATCATGACGTCGTCATGACGTCATCACCTGATTGATTATAGAATTTTGAATATTTAATTAATTATTCCACATGTTTTGTACACGTTTTTCAACTGCCAGAATGGCATGCTCTTTGGCCACTCCACAAAATGAAACTTGGTCCAAGCAAAGACCATACAGCATATGTGGCCATATAGGAATGACGTCCGTTTGACATTATTAAATTTATCATTTGATTTTGAAGATTTAATTTCTCTCATTGACTTTATACACCGTCATTTTGAAACCCATTGATTTTGTACATACATTGAAGTGCAGTTTTGCCTAAGCGTTTTCGCATGTCCGTACTTTGCGCGATCAGCTGGCCTGTGCGCGATCAGTCGATACAGAGAGTTCTATGGTCGATGTGAGCGTCGTCGCACAGTCTTATTGCATGAAGACCTAGATAATTTGGCTAGAAAGTTGTGAAAAAATCATGCAAAACATATCGAGGGGACTGAACTCTCACATTTCATGTTTCAGGCCTCAACCAATTTTGACTCTCAACATAAATCATCCGTGCTTATTTTACTCCTCCACGGTGCATGTATCGACCTTTGCGCGGTCTCGCGTAAACACATAGATTTGATCGGGACGATATTTTTGACGGGCTCATGTGTTTTCTCAGGACCTCTTGGGACTTCCCGGACCTGAAATTACATCAATTGAGTTCTTAATGGATTTTGCTTGATCAGAGGATTCCAAAGTAATCCCATAAAAGGTGAACTGAAAAAATATTTATGCACCAGGCAAAAGAAATTGCAGGAGTTGACACCTAATATTTATGATCACAATGATCGTCAGCAATTAAGGGTGCACCGGGTCCAACAGCTACACATAGTGCAATAGGCAGCCGGGTTCGGAAGCTGAATAAAGTGCTGGAACTGGGTCTGGTAGGCAAAAGTAGTATACGTATTACAAAACATTCTCAATTGCAAGTTTCTGTCTGCACTTTCAGTGCTACGTCTGGACAGTGATGTAAGGGGAAGAGAGCTCACTCAAATTAGCCCTGAATTTGCACTGACATACATGACATATCTCGAGAAACTTGAACTCTACAAATGGCCTTTTTTAACATTTTGATATGCTCATTTTTATGTCCAAATGACGAATGATGAAAAAGGCGATTTATAGTGATTATTATGCAAGTCCTACATGTTCAGCACAATCCAGTGATCAACTTGCACATATTCATCAACTCCCTCCTGTGTACATTATTCAATGGTTTTAGAATGATGGATTATATTCAAAGGCATGTCAAATCAGGATGGAGCTTATATGCAATACATGTACACATACATGTACGTACTGTACATGTGCAACTTTTACAATTGCACTGAACGTTGACATCAAACTGACTGATGTCCCTCACAGTGCAAACCGTATTTCATAACTATGCCCCAAGAACAAACCATGTCATTATTGGTTTACGATACTTGTGTAAATATCCGAAAATGTATAAAATTCCCGATCGAATATAGACCTACGGTTATTTATACATGCCAATTAATGTAGCGTAAGCGGATTACATGGAATAGTTGAATTTCCTTATTTTGCTTCTTGTGTATACATGTACATGTAGGTGTCCTTTGTACTACTGCTGGAGTGAAAGCTGTTCTCCATGTTAGTTTCGAGTATTGGAATTCAACGTAACTACAGTTACATGTAGATGTCAGAGGCACGGGTACCAATGATAAAGGAAGCTGCTGTAGAACAAAGCAAGGAAATTAACAGGTGATGGTGAAAAGGCCTACTGTTGCATTGACATACAGACACATTGCCAGTTCTGATTTATGCAGTCATGAATTAAAGTTTGTATTTACAATGTATACATGGTCCACCACTTTAACATTCAGGTCCCCACGAACCCCCCATTTAGTGAGAACGCAAGGTTGCTACGCCAATGAATACATGCGCACATGTACGCTGTATTTGTGTTCAAGTTCTAACAAGTTTTCCATGAACTGCTGCACTTGTGATAAATGTTTCCTTTTGCGATGATACAAATGTTCATCAGCACAGACATGAGGGCGGTCTTCACACATTTTGGATGCCTGCGGTATGATTGAGTGTAGTTGAAGCAGGACTGATCCTGAGGATAAGAACAGCTTCATCAATCTATTCATCGCAAGACTGCAACCTACAGGAAGTGAGATGTACTTGAAGGTGTACATGTAACCACCACTTATTAATTGAAAGACAACTGCAAAAATTGTTCGAACTGGTTTCCCAAGAATACTGAAAAGTTTCCAGCATTCTTAAAGATCCCGATATTTTCAGTTGGTCCCCATGTCATTAGAAATGTATGGAAATCTTCTGAACAGAATAAAAGTTGGCAGTTATTGCATGATACACTTAAAAAAATGCCCAAAATAACATACAGGCAGTTTTTCCTTCATTTTTTTCACAACACTTAATGTGCATATTTCATTGTTCCCTCAAAAGACAAACCCATATTATAACAGGTTCACGATGTTTGATTATTCACGTGTTGATATCAGCTGAATTTTTCAATTTCTTTATTTGTTTCTTGTGTGTAGGCACCCATGATGCTGCTGCTGAAATGAAGGCCACATGTTTGCAATTCAACGTCACTGCAGTTACATGTAAATCAGATGCAAGGCTATCCACGCTAAAGGGAGCTGCAGTACAACCAAGCAAGGAGATTGACAGGTAATTCTGAAAAGGCCTACTGTTGCGTTGACTTATAAACAGATTGCAAGTTCTGATTAATGCAGTCATGAAGCAAGTTTGGGTGCATTTGAAACAAAATATGGGACGGAGAGAACCCCCCACCTTTGTGTTGGTCATTGTTTGATCGGAATCTCAAGAATTCTTTACAGACTTCTGGGGGGATGTGTTATGTAACAATAGTCTAGACTGTGTAGAGGGATTGGACAGGTACATGTAAGGGGGGTACCCCTCCGTCCCATATCTTGCCTGGTATATTTGGGTGTGGGTGTGTGTGTGTTCGGGGGGGGGGCAACCATTTACTACCATCATAAATGGTTACCTCATTAACATCCACGTATCCAAATTTGGTGAGAACGCAACGTTGCTATGCCAGTGAATACATGTGCACATGTACACTGTATTTGAGTTCAAGTTCTGACACAAGTTTTCTCATGCATCAACACATTAACTGCTGCACCTGTAATCAACACGTTTGAACTTGGCAATGATACAGATGTTTATTAGCACATGAGGGCAGTCTTCACACAGTGGCCTTGGTATCATTGATGGATAAGAGCAGTCGAAGCAGGACTGGTCCTGAGAAGAATGAGAACAGCTTCATCAAACTATTCGTAGCAAGACTGCAACCGACAGGAAGTGAGATTTACTTGTACTGTATGTACACATGTAACACCTAACATTTATTGAAAGACAACTGCAAAAATTGATCAAACTGGTTTTAGAAAGAATAGTGCAAAAGTTATCAGCCTTTAAAAGATCCCAAAGTTTTCAATTGGTCCCCATGTCATTTGAAGTCTCTGCAAATCTTCAGAACAGAAAGGAGTTGGCGGGTTTTTATATGATACACTTCAGAAAAATGTATGCCCCAAAACATGAAGGCAGATTTTTCCTTCGTCTTGTCAAAACACTCCAAGTGCATATTTCATTGTTATTCCCCCCAACAAAACCATATTATTACTGGTTCATGGTTTTTTATGATTTACTTGTTGATATAAGCTGAATATTTCAATTTCATTATTTGCATCCTTCATGCTGCTGCTGAATTGAAAGCCAGAGATCTCCATGTTAGGAATTCAATGTACCTGCAGTTACATGTAGATCAGATGCACAGCCACCCGTGATGAAGGAAGCTGCTGTAGGCCTACAACGAAGCAAGGTAATTCACAGGTAATGGTGAAAAGGCCTACTGTTGCACTGACATACAAACAGATTGCCAGTTCTGATTAATGGGGACATGAAGCAAAGATAGGAGGGGACCCATGCATATACTAATGCAAATCACTCATTGATCAACATCTGTGTATCTGTTCCCCACTGTACCCATGGAGGGCCAAGAACAAGTTCCTACTCATAGCCAAGCGATATCAAAAGTGTTGAAACTTCTTGCACCTTTTTCCCATGCATCAACATGTAACTGACACACAATGAATTAATATTTTCCTTTCTTTTTAGATGACACCAAAGAATGTTTACCAGCACATACACGAAGGAAGTCTTTCGACATATAGGTGTTGTCGATGGAAATGCAATTCGTACCAAGACTGTTCTACAGAAGGACTTCATCAAAATAACATGATCATCTACAAAAACTTCAACCACTAGGACGTGAGATAGATGTATGTGTACATGTCCACATCATATTTTGCAAAGCAATGGACGTGTTGATCATTCCTAAATGGGTTTCTGCAGCTGTTTGGCCTCTGCTCATTACTTCAGAAAATGGTGCTTTTATACTGCAAGTACTTGGTTTTCGAACATTCCTGGCATCACACAATTCTTTTCTGTGTGGGCGAAGTGGTCGGCATGTTTTCACTGAAAATCTCCCTAATTTCTGCATGATGGCACTGCGTATGTCATTTGTTCAATAAATGATTTTCATGACAAACCCCTCCCCGTACAAAAAAATTAATTTGGATTCAGTAATTGCAAAATGCTTGCTTCAGAGCTGTGGAGCTGGGATTCTGTTTGATTTAGGTAGGCTGAAGAGCCTTGAGAATACTTGGAATGAGAAAGCGTTGATATTTACCGAAAAGCAGGCTGGAGAGCCATGAGAATACTTAGAATAAAGCAGACCTTTGAATTAGGCTGGAGAGGCTTGAGAATACTCAGAATAAAGTAGACCTTTGAATTAGGCTGGAGAGCCTTGAGAATACTCTGTGTGGTCATGATATGTACAATTTTCTCAGTTGCTTAGAATAAGCATTATGCTATTTATTTTTATCCGACCAGAGGGCCTTGAGAATACTAAATGAATGATTGCATTTTTTTCTTTAGGAAGGGGAATAATGAAAAGCATGGCTGCAGAGCCTGCAGATCATTAAAATTGCACGACATGCATACATCTACCTGTATATATACACACACAAGTGTGTATTTGCCTGCAACTGGGGAACCGCCATTGTTCCTCTTTTGTTTGTACTTTAACTTTTTTAGAAGACCACCAATATATTTTGTACACAGTTGTCAATCAGGGACCCTTTGTCAATCGGGGACCTTATTGTCCCCTATTGACCAGGGTCCCCAATTGAATGCAGAAATAAATTCGCCAACACACACACCCACACACGAATGTAGACACTGCAAATGGAGGGCATACTTTCCAAACTATCTGACTGAGGACTTCTTGTCCATGTGAGTGCAGCCTATAACACCGAGGACAACACACACAAGTTCTTGGTTGTTTGGGACGCTAAAAATAAGTTGCGTTATTGGCCTACTACTATAGGGTTCATCATCAATATGCTATAATGTCTTGAGAGAATGGCTGGTGTGGCGTATCATAGCTTAACTTGGCTACAACTTCAGACAGACCAAATCTTACCGCTTTCGACAGATTCATCGCAGGAGTCTTCACTGCTGTCACTGCTGTCCCCACTGTCGCTGCTCTCCTCTTCACTGGTAAAGCCTTCTGAGAATAAACCCCAAAAATTGAGATCAATCAGTTAAAGCACACATACATGCACGGGTGTCTGGCAGTCTCTGCTTGGCGTTGGGAATAAGGGGGGGGAGGTGGCCGGCCAAAATAAAACATTATTTTGGGAGTTCTTAACGCAACATAAATTTATTAGGGTGATTTTTGGTCCCCTTCCTTCTTTGTACTGTCACGGGTCAGGACAGGGTAGTGCAGTTTTGCACTTCATTGTGGTGAGTCCGCCAGTGTTTTATGACCGGATGCTCCAAGGGAAACAGACAACAGACCAGAAATAATCAATCGTCAATCACACTAGTATTCAGTTTTAATTTCACTGTAATATTTGTTAACTTATCTCCAGATCACAAAAAAAAAATGACAAGGTTACCCCAATAAGGTTCCAATACAAAAGACAATTCCCCAAAGATAGGTTTCTCTAATGGAGGATGCTTCAAATATCCCAAAATAAAATTCCTAAACTCGAATTCCCAAATTTACAAACTACAATCTAGGTTCCCAGACTCAGATTCCTCAGACTTAAATTCACAACCTCAAATTCCACGGACTTAGTAAATTCCCCGGACTTAGTAAATTCCCCGGACTTAGTAAATTCCCCGGACTTCGTAAGTTCCTAATCTAAATTCCCCGGACTTAGTAAATTCCCCGGACTTCGTAAGTTCCTCATCTAAATTCCCCGGACTTAGTAAATTCCCCAGACTTTGTAAGTTCCTAATCTAAATTCCCCGGACGCCGGTCGGGACCACCCTCGCTCTACACAGTGGCTGTGTACACAGGAAAAAGCACAACATGACATGAGCATGCAGTACGGTACACATATGGTCGCACATGTAACGAACGGTCGATCACATGTGATGAACACAC